>JAOXYD010000005.1:20315715-20343285 GCA_028565735.1 Pinacopodium congolense
TTTTGGAGACAACTTTAAGTAATCTATCTTTTTAAAGCTTAATCAAATTTTTAAGTGCTTAAAAAATGAAATAAAATCCTAGTACACTCTTAATACCCTAAGAAAAATGTGTATGATAATTTTAAAGCACTAAAAAATGATTTGGATGATAAAAAATTAGATTGAATGTTGATAATTGAAATGTGGATAGATTTAAAACATGTTAACAAAAGAGCTTAAACGAAACGAATGGCTAAAGCAATTTTTAACTATTTGAACATTGATTAAGACTTAAAACAAGTTTGAAGACATAATGTGAGACCATAAAACACATCAATATGATTTAATTAACTTCACAAAGTGTATTTGTTATCAAATGAAGTTTCATGCAACTTAAGATGAACTACATGCAATGCATGATCAAGAATGAGCCCCTAGATCAATTAGACATTTAGTGAAACTTACAATTGTATGCAAGACACCCTAACTAAGGTCTTATAGCTTCCATAACTCTTGTGTTTCCTTTATCTTCATCTTAGCCCTTCGAACTTCAAGCTTTACACATGGAGTCATCTTGAAATAAGCTATCCTTGACTTTCGCTATGCAAACTCAAATCATTATTAATAACAATGCTTTGTTATCATCAAAACTAAGATTGGAACCTCCATTGGTTCAAAACATCTTAAATATTTCTTATACCTTCAAGCCCCTAAGAGACCAGCTAAACTTAACTAAATTAAGTAAAAGAAAAACTAAATAAACAAAAACCATATATAATTAAGGAAATGAAAGCTAAAAAACATATAAGCGAATAATAAAATTAATAACTTATTACACTAAATCCAACCTAATCTAAACTAAATCCAATCTAATTAATAACTTATTACACTAAAATTAACAAAGCATAAATAAATTAAACTAAAAACACAAGCATAAATTCAACATTAAAGCAAAAACTAATCAAGAACATCAAAAATAAAGAAAAACTCAAATTTAATTAACGAAATAAATGTTAGCAAAATAAAAACACAATACTTGAAAATTAAACTACACATTCCATTAACGAAATATAAAGATTCAACAATAATATCTGGAAAAATAACAAAATATAGAAATAAAGCAATAAAAATAATAAATGTAGTAAATACTGTCCAGAAACTATAACTATTTAAGACAAAAGTAAGAAATCTAAATGCAGAAAATTAAAAGAAGAAGAAAAGAATAAGAAACTAAGCCTAAAAATAAGAAAAATAAAATAAGAAACCTAAAAACTAAATGGGGACGACGTTTCGAAAAAGAAACTCGGGGTCTGTGTTTACGTTGCTTATAAATACTACTCTGCTCAAAACGACAATAATTCGCGCTATCTTTTTTTCTCGCTGTCAGTATAAAACGACGTCGTTATGGGGTAGAATGGCACCCTCGCAAGCACTATTTAAGGCTCTTGATGCTCGAGTAAAATGGCATTGACATGACGCACAATAATGCCGTTTAAATGTTATATAGCCTACCTTTCTACTCCCTTGGCAGCAGCTCCTTGCTCCAATTTATTCGAAACTTGCTCATTTTTAGTCATAAATGTGTATAAATACATCTAACCTAACATTAATTACAAAATAAAGAAAAATTGAGCATTTAAACAACAAAATAGGTTTGAAATCACATCAAAATGCATAAGAAAACTCAAGATATTTCAATCCTATCACTTTAGCTTTTCATAAGTTCAAAATTAGTGTAGGTCTTATCTTAGGCTTTGACAAAATTTATAATATCGATGAACTTAGAATATATAGAGGATATAATTTCATCATGTATCATGTGGAAGAGTTCATATTAATGAGTCAAAATACTAATCTTGCCCTCCTAACATTTTTTTCAATCTATGGGTTATTTCTAGAGTTTGCTACATTTTATAGGTGGTTTCACATATAAATATTCTATGGAATTAATTTATACTTAAGGTATAATATAGGATATGATAGCTATATTGTTCAAAGATACTAACATTTTACCATTGCTATCCCGCTTATCCTCTATATTTGGTATCCTTTGATTGCCTCAAATTTTCATGGACATTTTAAGAAACTAGTTTCCTTAGTTTTACACTATCAATTATTAGAAAATATCTCATGCTAGTCTTCCGATTTAAGTAATTATTTCAATTAAATATATGGGGTTGTACTAGTGCTTTGACCTTTTACACTATTTACTCGGTAAAATAAGTCCATATGTGATATAGTATGATCATTGTTCACTAATTTGTTAGAATTAATCCTATGTGAATCTAGGCTTTGGTATCAATTATCGGTCCTTATATGGAACATAAGGGGGTTGAATTAGGTGAAACTATTTTTTTTATGCCTTTACACCTAATTAAAAATTCCCTCTAAAATTTTATGGAAGCTTAAACAAATTTAATTATCAATTTATAACAACAATATGACATGTAATAAAATAGAATTGAAAATAAAAATAGATAGGGAAAGATGAGCGTAAACTAATTTATAGTAGTTTAGTGTCAAATTCCACACCTACGCCCATTATTTAACACCTTGCTGGAAATTTTCACTATGATAAGTTACTTTTTCAATGGCATTTTGCAATATACTTTAAGGTAACCCTTACATAATTTTTCTTCCCAACTGATCAACCTTAAAAATACATTTCCAAAAGCTTCTTTGTTAACTCACTCAAAGTGTTTAAAGGGATCTCAACAACTATCAATGAATGCACCCCAAAGCACACCAAAACATTATCAAACCTTATAAAAAAAAGTTAAAATGCATTAATTCACTTTCTATTTTACTTTCTACATATTTGATGTATAATACACACGCCAGTACACTTATTTATAGTTAAAAATAGGCTTAGTACCCATTTGTAATTGATGGGGTCATTAAAAAATGTTGAACTAAGGGAGACTCCAATCTTTATTTTTATGATAACAAAACATGAATTCTAATAATTGTTTAAATTTTTATGCAAAGTTAAAATATAGGTACACATGGTGATAAAGTCAAAGAGAAAAACTTGAAGTTAGAGTTTATATTTGAAGTGAAAGAAATGTCAAGCTTTATGGAAGCTCTAAGACCACTATTACATATTTTAAACCTATGTCTAAGTATTTCTTAAAGCTCATATATTCTATGTGCTCTCAAAACTTTGTATTCATGCATTTCATATATTTTAAAGTTACATAAAATTTTTTAATACGTCACATTATTTAGTTATAACACTTGAATCAATGTAGTATTTGAAATAAAATTTTATGTACTTTAAAACTTGGTTTATGATTGATTTTAGGAAAATCACTTATAACTTTTTAAAATATTTTTTGTTTTTCTGTTAATAACTAGTCAACCAGGGCAAATAACCAGTCAACAGGCGACTAGTTTGTTAGTGCATGAATGGTTGACCAATGCATCATATTTTCAAATTTGAAAACTTTTCATCTTTGGCTAAGCTTTATGTTATAAAGGCTCTTACACATTAGAAACCTTATTTTTAACACCACCAAGCTACCTAAAACAATTAAGAATCTTCTTTTTTAGTGAACATTTAAGAAAACTACATAATCTTCACCAAAGATTCTCTCCTATTGTGCTATTCCCTTTCATTCCAATTTTAGCTGGCTCCATCTATGGTTTTATGTTTCTAAACCCTTTTTTTCTATCTATATTATCTCCTTAAAGGATTTAAATCATGTTTTTGGATTTGATTACTATTTTTGTACGAAGATTAATCATAAAATTTGTATATTCGTTCAAGTCCTTCAAGCTTATTGAGTGTTTGTTGTTTAACTCTCTATTCTTACATCTTAGACCTCTTGTTGTGCTTTGAATTTATCATTCCTTAACTCTTCAAGGCCTTAGAGAGGTCACTATTCATTGTTTATCATTAGAATGTGTTTCTTGATTGAGTTTTTCAATTTACAAGGTGATTCTTATTAAGTTGTCTTATATTTGCACTTATTCTTATTCAATCTCATTTACTTAATTATAAGATAATTTTTTATGCATTTAATTCTTTTGTATTTGTTTAAGCCTTTAAGAAGTTCCAAATTGTTATTCTTGGTCAAATTGCATTTCTTGTTGAGTCTCTTAGCATAACAAGTTATAAGTATTAAACTATTCAAATTTCTAGATTTTTTTTATCATTCTTTAATCTTTATCTTAAGTTTTTAAAATAATATTTTTGAGATTTTAAATCAAAATAATATGTTTCATTAAGGATTACAAAGGATCTTTGAGTAGACATTCCATTTTTATACACATAAAAGCCCTAAGTTTATTGAGTTTCAAGTGAAACACCTGCATATTCGCATTTTTGGTTACTATTGTAGATTGATTTTGCAAAAGTTACTCTTTGCCTTTAAAAAGAATTGAAAGGCTCCTCTTTGCCTTAAAATATTTTGTCAGAGGTTGCTATTTACCTTTTAAAAAGAAGATTTTGATTTGTAAAGTTTCTTTTCATATTTTAAAAAGAAAATTTTGATTTGTAAAGTTTCTTTTCACATTCTAAAACGAAGATTTTGATTTTTACAGATTACTCTTCACCTATTGAAGAAGATTGTAAGTTGCTACATTATGATAGTGCAAAATCTAATATCATGAATGTTGGGAGTGAATTAGGCAGCGCTAGTGTTGCTGAACCACTATAAATTTTGATGTCTCTTCTCTTCTCTAAATTCCTTACATTATTGTTGAATGTGTCATTTACTTATTTGTACATCATTGTAAATTATAGCATTGATATATCTTTAAACCACTAGTTGACATGTCCTTTGCATTGGTAAACTAATATATGACAAATTCTCACAATAGTTGACTAGTCACGCCAAATGACATGTGAGACTAATTTTTAACATAAGTTATTACGTTCCCACACATCTAAATCAACTTGAAATAATTTCCAACATTTTCAAAACCTTCTTTAATATATATAGTCACCAAAAACTTTTTTAAAAGCATTTTTACATATCAAGAGGAATATTTGAAAACAATGCCACATAATTCCTCTTAATTATGTAACTTATATGTATAAAAATTAATTATGAATGGAATATATATGATTTAATCCCTTTAAGCACAATGAAGTGACCAAATATAAGTTTAAAAAATTATAATAACATTAACCTATTGAAAGTTTAACTTGATCTTCAACTTGAGCCTTTTTCTTTGATTTTTATAAACTTCATTTTATACTCAAGGGTTCTAAAATTCATCTCCTAAACACTTTTTTAATACATTTATCTTTCCAAAATATCAAACACACTAGAACACATTAGTAGCATGATTGTTTTGTCATAATCAAAATTAAGTAAAAACTCACTTGGTTCAACAAAGTTTTTAGTTAGATCATTTTCTCAACTTCCTTTCTATTAAATTTCTTTTTTCACATATTGTTTATATCTACCTATTAATATCACCAAATTTATTAGTGGATATATATTTTTTATCATCAAAACTATAGGTTAGGATCTTAAACATTCAAAAAATATCCCTATTTTTATAATGATAAAATATGTTGTAAGTAGGGAGGAAAAAAGATATTGAATAAACTCCTTCATGCTAAAGAAATATATAATGCATACACTCTTTAATTCATACATGATAAGTGATTAAGTTTCAATATCATCATTCTCCATCTCCCTTTTGTCAACATTAAAAAGCGTATGTGATATATTCAAAATCCTTATCATGCAAATTAAAAAAAAAAAGAAGAAAAACTCACGTTCCAATTTAAGATCAACGTATCTTTCTTCTATTAGATGTATGAAATCAATATATATGCCAAATTAACATGTTCCAACATGATCATATGAAATAAAACAGTTACTTCCTTTTATATATCATCGATTATCATCTCTTTTTCTTCCTCACTTGATTTAACTATTGATTTGCATATTCCAATTTCCTTGCTTGAAGTATGTGAGAACTCATGGTGGTTTAAATGACCAAGAAACATTTCTCATTCGTAGGCTAGATCCACTTATATCGAACATCTCAGCTCCGATCCACTAGAGGCAGGTATTTGGTGTGTAGCCCTACAAAGGTATCTTCATGCACGCAAACTTATTATCTATGTGACTTGTGTTTGTAACAGTTCAACTGATTTCTTTCAAGTTAGTGCTACTGATTGTTTGCACTCACATCAAGAGCTATAGACTGGTGTCGGTTCCACTCTTATTTATTTATTTATTTATTTATTTGAAAATCGAATGTCAGTTCCACTGTTGTTAGCTCATTTTGCCTTATATTATACATAATACTTCATCCATATAACATACCACCTTTTATAAAAGAAGATGGCCAGACATTTTTTTTCAGAGTCTTTGATAACCGTAGCTGAATCTAAGTTAAACGAATTTTTTCTTATACGACTTGACAAGGCCAAACTTGGATGGTGGTGACGTTCATTCATACACAACCTCATCTATTTTCCTCTTAAAATTGTACGATCAAAATCTTCACTCCCTTACCAATGAGACCACCCCCTCGTTTGAGGAAATGTACATTTATTAAACTATTATGATGAAAATCCAAAAATGTGGACCTAAGTAATAAGTTAAGAGATGACGTGGCATGTTGGCTTAAAGAATTATCGTGAGAAGATAAAAATTTTATATTTTTTTCTTTTAGAAAATTTATTAACATAGTAGTCTTTTCTTACATACACCAAACATATGTCCCACTTTTATTGTCATAGTTCCTACTTAATTTGTTGGCTTTAGTAGTTACTTGTAACTATTGTGCCTTATATTTTTCGATGAACATAGTTCGCTTTGCAATTCTCTCTAGAGTTATTTCTCCTCCGCAAACAACAGTATCATGGGGGAAAATCTTCATCTTCATAAATCTAATCTTCTAAATCATTCGAGAAATCATTTGATTTACAATTTAATTTAGGTATGATCTGAATCTAAAAGAATTTTCGTTTGTTATAGTCATGATAACATCTCTTTCCAAGACGTTATACCCACCAGCTTGGATTTAAAAGATTTTTATGCTTGAGCAAGTGCCAATTTTACTTTGGCTCGAGTCTTCAATCTTTACAAGTGAAGCTTGTGCTTTCCTTGTATCATTCTTTCTTAATTCCATGGCTTCTTTTTGTTTAATAAGCACCATCTCATTAACCAATATCGGATAGAGACAGCGAGTCAACCCACCAAATGAAATAACAAAACCAAAATTCACTATGTGCATTCCTATGAAAATTTAAGGCAAATGGGTGAGCAAACCTGTTCATAATCCGACAATATTAAAACTCAGCACTTACAAAATGTTTACATTAACTTCTCATAGTATCTACCACTCCATAATACTAAGCGAGGTGCAAAAAAAGGATTTATTAACAGAAGCTACAGCTAATGAATCGCTTTACACCATACTTTTATAAATCTTCATAGATTCAAAAATAGCAAAAGCATCGACCATATTTAAGGAATTCAGAAAGTCGTCGAGAATACTTGCAGTAGCCATTAGTCTCCCATGCCAATCTCGCACCACCACTTTGCACCCCATCTATTGTTTGTTCTGTTGCTCTGAATATCATTGTCATTCACTTTAATCGATCCCACTTGAGGTTTTTATGCCCACCAGCTAATCATGTTCCCAACAATTTTTCCAATTTTCTACTAAACTATTGAGGCTTTCTATCAAATTTTCAAGTCATGAATTTATTTCATTTTTCAATTTGAAAATTTTAATTATTCAAAAATATCAATTAATGGTAATAATATTAGTTTTGATGTATTTGTATGAAACATGAAATTCGTCATCACCCTCAAGTACAAATTGTAAGTATTTATATAGGATCTATTAACACCAAATACATTAATGGCATACCTTGTTACATAATTTCTGTCAATCTTCATTGATTCCCTTTTTGCCTTTTTTCCTAATTACAACTTAGTGATTCAACAACAAAATTTTAAGTGCACACTACACATCGAATCTCTCAAATCATCTTTAATTGAATTGAGATGATCAAATTATGACGGTTACAAGTTATTTAACAATATAATTCCTTCCACGTATCATATAATCAACTCAACTCATGAAACTTTAAGTGGGTAATTCTGTAATTGTTATCGCACAAAAACAATACTTGTATATAACATAATGTGAATAACTAGTAAATGAGTAAAAACATAACTGTAATTAAATTAATAAGTACCCACACAATTCAAGTAAGTCAATCATATGTATATATACATGTCAGAGAACTATACTAACAAAGACTTATTTATGATGCTCATCCTTTTAACATGGCTAATAAATGTTTTGCATGGCAATCCTTTAATTAACGGATTTGTTATCATTTGATCAATACCAACATACTCAATTCACAATTTATACTTTTGCACTTCACAGACAAGTGCTTTAAATTCATGTGTTTTGCACCTTTTGAATACTTGTCATTCTTTCAGAAGAAAACTACTACAGAGTTATCATAATAAATTCTTGACAATTTAGCAATATGGTTGACAATACCAAGACCTATGGTAAGGTTTAACAACCAAAATCCATGAATCATGACCTTAAAGCAAGCCACAAATTTAGCTTATATGGTAAAAGTAACAATGACAGAATGTTTTCCACTCTTCCATAAAATTGTTCTTCTAGCTAATAGGAATATGTAATCAAATGTAAATTTTCTTAAGTCTACACATTTAGCATAGTCTAATTCCTAGTAACCTATCACTTACAAATGGGTTAAATTTTTATATGTGAGCATATAATTCTTTGTGGCTTCTAAATATCTAAATACTTTCTTTACAGCTTTCTAGTGGTCCATGTTAGGATTACTTTGATATCGGCCTAATATTCCAATAACAAAATCAATATCTAGTAGAGCGCAAATTTGATCATATATTAAACTTCCAACTACTGAAGCAAAAGGAATGGACTCTATTTTCTTACGTTCTAAATCATTCTTTGGACATTGTCTTTCACTAAACTGTCCCTTTTATGAATTGAAACTATCCTTATGAAGCATTTTTCCATTATAAATCTCTTTAATACTTTTTCAATATCATATTTATGAGTTAATCTTAAAAATCCTTATGATCTATCACAAAAATTTTCTATTCTTATCACATAGGATGCCTCACCCATATCTTTTATTTCAAAATTATTAGAGAGAAATTTCTTTACATCATATATAAAAACCACATCATTAGCAATCAGAAGAATATCGTCAACATATATAACTAATATAATGAACTTACTCCGGCTGACCTTCATAGAAATACACTTATCAAAAGTGTTCTCTACAAAATCATACAACATAATAGTATCATTAAACTTGAGATACCATTGTTAGAAAGTTTATTTCTATCCACATATTGACTTTTTCAATTTAAAAACCAACTTTTCTTTTCCCATGGTTAAGAAACCTTCCGGTTGATCTATATACACTTCTTCTTCCAAGTTACTATTTGGAAAGGTGATTTTTACGTTCATTTGGTGAAGCTCTAAACATAATGAGTCACTAGAGCCATAACAATTATTAAAGAGTCCTTTAATACTAGAGAGAAGATCTTTATAGTCAATACCATCTTTCGAGTGTAACCTTCGATAACAAGTCTGGTTTTATACCTTTTAATGTTGCCTTATGAGTCATATTAGGTCTTAAATACCTATTTATAACCCATTTGCTTTCCACCTTTTTGGAAACAAAACTAATTCCTAGACTTTATTATCATCCATTGATTTCAACTCTTCTTTCATAGTATTGAACCATTTTTCAGAATTGCTACATTCCATAGCTTATTTGAACCAGAATGGATTCTGATGAATACTCAAGTCCCGTTCATATTCAAGTAAATAAACCTCATAGTCATTTGAAATAGTTGGTCTTCTTTGTTTTATACACCTTCATAACGTATTTCTTGTGGCATCACTTGTTCATTTTTTACTGCTGCATCATTAGTTGGTTCATCATTAATATGTTCAATTTTTGGGTTTGAAATATCAATTCATTATTTCGGCATGTTGTGTATTTATGATACAACCAGAGGAACAACAATTATGGAAATAACACTTCATGGAGGATTTTCAGTTTGACTTTCCTGAATATCCATTTTTCGTGGTTTTCTACTCTTACTAATTTGACCATTTTTAATAAACCAAAGGTTACTAGATTCAACTATTCTCATAATATGGTTAAGACAATAAAATTTGTACCTCTTTGATTTTTTGAGATAGCCGATGAAATAACCACTAACGATTCTAACATCAAGCTTCTTTTCATGTATATTATATACCTTTACTTATATTGGCCCCAAAGATGAAGATACCATATAAACTAGGTTTTCTTCCTATCCATAGTTCATATCTTAGGAACTTCCTTAATAGGAACCCTATTAAGCAAGTAGGTAGCATCTTTAATGCATGTATCCACAATGATAAAGCTACAGTACAATAACTTAACATACCCCTAACCATATCCATAAGAGTACGATTTTGCCTTTCAATAACACCATTTTTTTGTGGTGTACCAGGTCCACATATGCCTTAACTTGCGAAAAGCTTTGCCAATAGACTTAGAAACTGTCTACTTTCATCATATTTATCATAATATTAACCACCTTTATCAGAGCTTACAATCTTTACTTTTCTATCTAGTTTCCTCTCAACCTCATTAATGAATACCTCTAAGATGTCTACAGATTGAGATTTTTCATGTAACAGATAGCTATAACTATATCACGAGAATTCATCAATAAAAGTAATGAAATACTTTTCACTGTTCCCAGAAGGAACGTCGAAAGGACCATAGATATTAGTGTGTATTATTCAAGTAATTCACTACTTCTTGTGGGAGGATGCTTTGATATGTGTTTGGTTTGTTTACCTTTAATGCAATCTACATACATATCCCAGTTAAAAAAATTTTAATTAAGGTATGGTTTTATTTTCACTAACCCCGTTACTCTTTCTTTAGATATATGACCTAATCATTCATGCCATAAAAAACTAGAATACTAATTTTATGCACTACATTTACTTTTTATAATATGATCAACATGAAATAGAGATTCATCAAAATTAACATCAAGATTGAAATGATATAAACAATCTACTAAAGTACCAGAACCATAATAGTACTTGTGTTTATATAATGAAAAAACTTTTTTTCCAATTTTAAAGTTAAAAGCTATACCATCCAACTTTACAACAAAAACTAAATTCATAATACAATCAATAACATAAGGATATTTTCTAGATATAGGTAACATCTAGAGTCCAAGATCAATTTGAACATCCTTTTTCCCTCTATTGATGGCTTCATTCTATTCAACATATACAAGAACTTATTAATTCAGTTTATATGTTGGATTATAAGGAATCCTTGTATAACATGCAAAACATAACTAGTTGAACTAAAATCTAACCATCAGGTATTATTAGGCACTTCAATAAGGTTTCATTCAAAACATACTAAAATATATTATGTATCTTTCTTTTCAAACCAAGCCTTTATTTTAGGACAATCCCTTTTGAAGTGACCAAATTTCTTGCAAAAATAGAACCTTTTATCTTTATGGATTCAGCCCTCATTAACTTTGTTAGGAGCCTTATCCATATTCTTACTCTTCTTTTTTGGTTTGTTCTTACTACAACTAGCTCCTTGATAAAACATAAGATGAATGGAGAGTTCCTTCATTTTCTTTAACCTACCTTCCTCTTAAACTAACAACACCTTAATTTCTTGAAGGTTGTATTTTTTTAAGGGTGTTATAGTTCATCTGGAACTGGCTGAATTCAAAAGGAAGTGAGTTAAAAATAAACTGTACCGAGGACTCACTCACATCCATACCCATGTATTTTACTTTCTTGGTTGTCATCTCACTCATTAAAGTCCTTACTATGGACTTATCAACTATATCTTATTGGGAGTACGCTTTAACATGAACTTCTTTTCATTGTCTATCTTAGACATTGATGGATTCACATTTTCAACAATGGTCATTCGTATAAAGTTCAAACATAGCCTGTTAAACCTTTTCCAAGCCTCATAAAAATACTTGTTAACTTCAATACTTTTCTCAATTATGACTACAAACTTGTGCCTGAAACTATAGCTAAGTTCAAACCTATTGCACTCTGTTAGAACTGGATTTGTTCGGACCAATATATATAGTTCAGACCATTGAACTTGCTTAAGTCATTCCCTAAAGTGAACAAATTCGTGGATACTGAAAATATAACATAGAGCTCACACATTAATGCTTTGAGTACACCTACTTGGATTCAAAATAACTAATAACTTTTATTATGCATTTAAATTCTCCTTTAGGTGATATTTAAATACATAACTGTAATATATATTGATGCCAACAAAATATACTAAAATGGATAATCAATCATATTCTAGTCAACATGCATGTTATCTTTGGATATGCAATCATATTAACTAAATATGTTGATGAATTCATTTAATGTCATTAATCATAAGCAATGGTCCACATTTGGGAGACCTCCAAACATTATAATTAAAGATCTCAATTGTTCAATGAAATGTTTGTGTAATTTTAATAGCATCATAGGAAGATGAACAATTGAAAATTCATAGTTAGATGTTTAAAAGATTTGTCAAGCTAAGTTACTTTGGTGACTAGCAAGCTTTCCATGCAATAAATATTTAATTAGAAAATTAATTAATAAATTATACTCATACATTAAAAATTCAATTTAATTATTTTGGTCACTTTGGTGACTAAAAAAATATTTTAAATTACCATAATGTCATGTATCGTATTCAATATATAATAGAAAATTTTAATTCGAAGCATGAAATAATATAAAATAGTCAAAATACCAATTAAAACATAATATGGTACTATTTCCAAAATTATATTATGCCTAAAAAAATATGTGTGAAATTTATGCATACAAATCAAAAAGTAATTAACTAATTACTTCATTACTTAACTAACCAATTATGAGTCAAAATTACAATTCTTTAATAAAGTTTCAAAATAAAAGTTCATAAACCCAAAATAAAAGCCTTACTTTTGACCATAAATGGTTGAGAAAACCTAAAAGATCCATAATTTTAGGCTTAAATCTAAATCTATAAGTTGTCTAGGCCATGCTACAGCCCAAACAGTTGAAAAAACATGGCCCAAAAACACTAAAAATCGACCTAGGTGCAAGGAGGCCCCATGAGCACATGGCTTACACGCTACACTGGCTGACAGGCATGTACAGCCACACGCCTGCGCTTGGTCCTTCTCACCAAATGTCACACGTGCTTTAGACGCACCCCTTCTTCTCCCCAAACATTGTTTCATTTCCTTTTTTTGTCATGACTTTTCCTTTCAACACAAATGCAAGCCATTGTTTTTGCTATTATTTCTTTTATAACTATCAAACCATTGTTTTTGTCATTCTAAATCTAAGAGAACTTTTCTCATTCAAACAACCCATCCAGAAATTTTTTTTTTTCAAGACAAATTTAACAACAAATCTCAAACACTACTTGTTGCCTTAAATTATTTTCACCATAGAATGTTAGAACTTCTTCTTAAAAGTCAATGATTATTGCATATATAGATTTCTAGAAATCTTCACTAAATACTATGTTGTGATTGATTAACAAAACTCAAAATACAATTTGTGTACCCAATCCAGAAAACAAGAGAGGAAGTCAACAATGATAAAAAAAAAACAAGTATTTCAATATCATGCTCTAATTGTAAGCATTTATGGAGGATCGATTAATACTAAATATATTAATGTCATAACTTGTTCCATAATTTTTGTCAATCTTAATTGATTCCCTCTCTACCGTTTCTCTTTAATTTGTTTTAGATGATATGAAATTTCTGTAATGTAATTTATATTGTGAAAAACTGAGTTTGTAAAAGAGATAGGGAAAGGGTCTTAGACTCATTTGAGCCTAATGTCTTGAAAACCCAATAACCATCATCTTAGGCTCTTTTCATTGGATTCAAACATATAAGTGACATGGACCACTTATGATAAATAATTTAACACAATTCATCTTTATTTTATTAAGAAACATCATTATGGTAAAGTTGTCGAGTTCTAAATAAATTTACAAACTTTGAAATTTTTTTTAACTTTTAATGAATTTTATGATAAAGAAATCAACTTGTTAATATACAAGTTAGTTTAAAACTAATAAGATGGTTTATAATAGAATCAATCAATCTTGGGCTTATTTGAATTCTTATACTACCATGACATAATTAGCTTCCCTAGGATGTCCTTAGATTTTCATAACTTTTATCTATGATTTCTAGGGTATTATGAGGTCATGACATATCTTGAACATTTATTAGACTTAATCTTTTGTGTTTCAATTTTTGATTAAAATACATCTTTGCTATTTCTCTTACATTCTTCATTTTAATTTTTGATTTTGCAATTAAAATTAAAGCCAAATGGTAGAATCTTTGATATGATATCAAAATTCTAAGGATTTTAAATGGATGACTTGAGAGAAAAAAGAGTGAGAACATCCTACCCTTTTCAAAGAAAACTTAGTACTTTCATACTTATGTTATTGAATTGGCTTCAACAAGCTTCTCCAGCTTAGCACCTTCCTTATTTAATAGAGATAACTATGATATTGGGTTAGTCAATATGAATGGTTATTTGATAGCCTTTGATTTTTGGGATGTGGTTGAGACAGGGGACTAATCTACCTTCACTTCCATACAATCCAATATTAAATTAAATGAACAATCATTTTTAAGATAGAAAAAGGAGTGAGATATAAACCTTTTTCTACCACACCTATTTTAATCAATCTTTATAAGGATTACTTGTCAGACTAGCAAAGAAGCTTGGTATAAGATTAAATGAATTAAAAAATCAGAAGGGATTAAAAGAACAAAATAAATTCAAGTCCATAATTTGGGAGAGAATTTGAGCTTTTGAAGATAGGTTACTTTGAAACCATTAAAGACTATAGGGAAAACTAATGAAAGTTGTAAATTAGTTTAAATTTTTTAAAAAAATTTTAGAAAATAAAAAATGGCTAGTAAAGTCCTTATCACTATGTTAAATAGATTTTAGGCAAAAGTTTTAATAATGGAAGAATCAAAAGATATGACAAAAATTAGGTTAATGGAACTTATAAAATCTCTTCAAGTTCAAAAGTAAAGGGGAGTGTTAAGCTAAAAAGAATATGTGAATGAGTTTTTAAGGTTACTACCAAAGCTAACTAAGTTAGTATAAGTTAGAGAGAACGAAAGAAGAAGGATGATGAAAAGTGTTGAACCAAGGATACTTCCACTTAGTTTTGATGACAAAATATTACTACTAATGTATTTGTTGTTCTTAATGTGTTGAAAAGATAGACTTACAAATAAAGTATGTTTTTTTAGGGAAAATGTGTTAAGAAAAATGTTTTAGAACCTAAGTTGAATCTTTGGAGCATAAATGGTGATGGATGAAAATCAAATTGATGGAAGTAAGAGTATGGAGAAAAAGAATGTTTACCTGAAGATTAAGTTCATGGATGGATGGATGATCAAACTCTACGACAATATAAGTAAATAATTTTTGGTTTTTATTTTTAGTGTAAGTATTATCTTAATCTTTATATAGTTTTGATAGGGCTCCTAACATCGTGTATCTTATGATCAAAGATAGTGATTTTCATAGAAGACACAGAATTAAGAGGAATTACACGTGAAAGGATTTTAAAGATCCTCTTAATACACTAAAATTATATCAGGAAATTAGTGTGATCTATGTGTTAAAATATATGTTAAATAAAGTATTAAAACATATTAGGATTAGCTTTAAGGATAGATTGAGTGAATGTGTGCGAAAGTATTAAGACTTGTGTGAAAAAAAAGGTTAAGTTATGTGAATGTCTTATAATGATTCAATGCATTAAAGATTGTATGAAACAATACTTGAAAATGTGTTGGGATGTGTTAAAGGTTGAAAACAAATTGTTAAAAAATGTTTGAAAGTGTTATGAATAGTTTTAAGTTATTTTGGATGTCTTTATATGTGAAAAAGTGTGTCAAAAACTAATTTATATAAGAACTAGTTGACCACCCTCTTTCATTAAGTTGACTAATGCATCCCTATTTGCAAGATACACATATTGGTGATGCATCAGACTAGTTAATTGTTGCTTACAAGATATATGCAGCAATAGCTATTTCTAAATAATAAAATGAATTTATTATATTTTAATGTTGCCCATCAGTCACAAAAGGCTAGTAGGTTAAGTTCTCACTGTAAATAAATGTCTTGTATGAATGTTTATACATCTAAGTGTAATGAAACAAGTATATAAGTGATCTAAGGTTTTTGTATATTTTTTTGTCAAGTTTGGGTGACTCTTGGTATAGTTTCAAGTGTGCTTTTGTTAGATTCATTCATGAGTCCCTTTAAGCATTTAGGTTGGTGAAGTTCAGAGCGTATGAACTATATTTTTAGGTTTATAAAGGCATGATTGTAAGGGTATGAAATAAGACTATTGTAAGGGTTACATTCAAGCCTATTAAAAAAACGAGTTGTTGTAAGGGTTACTATAAAGGTTGTTGAAAAAAGGAGTTATACAAGTAATTTGAGATATTGAAATTCCTAACAAGATAAGGAGTAATCGTAGGTATGGAATTAAAACTGAACCACTATAAATTTAATTTTCACCCTTCTTATCCTACTCTCTTATTTTTACAACTTTATTTCAATTTAAATTATAAAATGATATTATTTATAATTCTACATATATTTTTCAAGTACATTTTAGTTTAAGCTAGTTAATTACATTGATTAATAAGATTCTTTAGCTTCCATATTTACACTAAGAGAGAATTTTTCAAGTAGGTGAAAAATACTTAGAAGACTTAGAAAAATTTAGTATCACCTAATACACACCCATTATATGCTATATGGGGACTAACAATTAGTTTAAGAGTAAGGACTTATATAGGATTATTTCTAATGAAATAGTGAGTTCAAGGTCATGGAACATTTTAATAGTTTAGAAAGGCCCCCTTATTTTTATGTAAATGATATAGAGATAAAAAACTTAGGATGAAAAACTATGTTTTGAATATAGGAAAAAAATTATGGGAAATTATAGAAAATGGACCTCATACCCCTATGAAAAAAATAGTTGTAGATAATGTAAAGAACACAATATCTAATGATAAGAATGAATAGGATGAAGAGAATGACGGTTTCCTTACTCTAAATTGAAAAAAGGTACATATTTTATTTTACAACATAAGAAGGGAATAATTTGAAAAGGCTTTAAGTCGTGGAATTGCTTATGACATTTGACATATATTAGAGAATATCTATGGAAGCACTAGTCAAATTGAAGAAGGGGAGACTTAGCGTGAGAAAGTAGATCATATATGTTTCCTAACTGATGTGGTACAATCCAATTCAAATTCTTATCTAGATCATGATATTATGCCTATTTCATCTAATTCTAATAATGATGATGATTGTATTGATGAATTTTCTTATGATGAATGATGCGTGTTGAACATGAAAAAAAAATATATATATATAATTCCAATAGTTTATGGTAATATAACCTTCCCAACCATGATTTTTTTCATGGCATATTGATGAATTTTCCTATTATAAATGATGCATGTGGAGTGTTCTAAAGTTTTAAATTAAAATTGCCCAAGAAATAATTACAGCACATAAGTAGCCAGGTGTACCTATCAATTATAATATAGTTAAGGTGAATTCATAGTCAAATCCACATGGACTGTTATTACTAGTGAATGCCTACCTAAATTATCTAGCCTAACAAATTGAGAGGTGATTAATTAGTTTAATAATCAAAATTAAAGAACTATTACAAATACATTGCTTAAACAAACTCATAAAGATAACACTCATTGATGAAATTAGGATTTAGGTAATTAGTCCCTCTAAGATGTATTCATATTGATTATTTATCTTAATTTAACTCATTTTCTAGATTTATTAAATGGTAGATTCCTTTATATAGATTACACTCTCTCTCAAGTTATGCAGTCCTATTTAATTTAATAAACTTAGTGAAAATTCTCTTTATCCTAGTATAATGATTGAATGCATTACTTCACTTTATGAAAAAAAATTTTTTTGCCAAGCTAAGACCTAAGTCGGACGTCTTATCTAAGCCTATCTCTAGGACTATGTGTAAGATATAAAGTTTATGGAATGATAAAGTATATAATGATCTCTCAATCAATTATACAAAAATCAAAGCATTGAAATCGACTTTTACGTTGGGATAACATTTGAAAAACAATGTCATAAAAATACATTAATAATTCTAACATAAAATATGGAAATTAAAATTAAATCAAGAATAAACACAAATACTATATACTAGAGTTCATAAAAACCCAAATTTTATGAGGAGTTTAATTTTGAAACATTGTATAATTCACAAAAATAATCAATAAGAAGAAGGGGAAAGAAAGCTCATGATGAATTAATCTTGCTTCTTAACTCCTTAGTGATGGTTGATGTGAATTCCTAATCTAAATCCTTGAATTCTTGCTTTTGAAATGTTTTTCTTCTTCAGAAATAGGTGAAACCCTTTATGAGATGGCTTAAGGGTTGATTTTCCTTGGTGGCTGAATGATGTGTTTGGAGGCAACAGAGTTTCTCAAAATAACCCTAGGAAGGTTATTTCTACAAATGCTTATGTCAAGCTGATGGCCAAACTCAAAACTTGCTAAGTTCTCATTGGTAGGGCCACGGTAATGACCCTACCAGTGGGTCCTTTAACTTCTACCTTCTTAGGTTCTTTTTACTCTAACTCCTTCCACACTCATCTAATGGTCATGAAACTTGATATGAAGCTTCCTCACATGATGTACTTGCTTCCCAAATTGCTTTTATATCTTTTTGACTCTTCAAACTCCTACAAAATATGATCAAATATAGGAAATGTCTCATTTGAAGCATTTAACTCATTATGCACAAGAATTAAATGGATTTTCATTCAAAACTCACTCAAATTAGCACCAAATCATGCCCTAAATATATATGAATTAGGAGTTATCAAATACACCGACACCTAAGCTTTTGTTGGTCCTAAAGCAACAACTTAAATGTCTACTCAAATAATATCGATCAAGAGATGATAATTAATTAAGTACAAATAAAAAAATCAATTGTTTTTTATTAACTTACAAATCACAGACAATTTATGATAAAATCTTTATTAACACACATACAATCACACAGTTATTAACTAGGCAACCTTTAATATACAATATCAAACATCTATTAAACTTCACATGGATCATCATACAGACTTGTTTAGGGAGATTATTACTAACACAAAGTATAACTCAAATTTTGATTTTGGAGCCCTTTTTTTAGTTTCACCTCGTCTTTTGATGCGAGGCAAACATTTTATCATGAATTCCCCCTGGTTATTCAACTTGGTGCCCCTTTTATAACTTGTTTTAAATGTGTCCTAGCATTTAGATGCAAGGGTGAACATTTTGTTGTAAACATCATGATTTATTTAGCTAGCTCACATTCGCAAATGGCTACTAACTCCTAGCATCTAGATGCAAGGGTGAACATTTTGTTGTAAACATCTCGATTTATTTAGGTAGCTCACAATCGCAAATGGCTACTAACTCCACTCATAAACAATAACCCTTTTATTTGAATGAAGACTGTAGAGTGAATTTTTTTCTCAATTTATTTACACATATGTACATTTTTCATTTATTAAAAACATATCTTATTCCAAATTCACACAATAGTCCGCATGCAACCACAATCAAAATTTGACACTGAACATAACAGGTGCTTAAAATCATAAGCAAATCACAAAAAATAGAAAATTTTGGGTTAAAAATTGTTCAATACTCACTAAATAAAAAATAATTATGAAATTAAAACACTAAAACTAATAATTAACTCTTAATGTTAAGCATGTCATATGGATATTCCAGTCATTGCCGTTGGATTCCAAACAATTAAGTATGATAATATGTGATATATCATGTCATATTCTCCCTCCCCACCTTAACACACACACTTAAACCTAATTGTCCTTAATTTAGGGAATCTAAAACAAGAAAAGTGCATGAAAGTGAGATAGTGTATGGAAAATGACATGTCTTTGGATATTGAAGTCTATGTTAAGGCATGACGATGTGACTTAAAGTGGTATCCATGTAGTAGAAGGTAGATGATCCAAAACTTGTGACTGAAATTTCAATAACTACATTAAAGTATAAACTTTGCAAAATATTAGATCAAGATGGGCTAAAACAAAAAAAAAAGGATAAAGATAAAGAAACTAATTCTTACAAATCAACTAATTACTATAAAAATAAAAAAATGAGAATAAAAAATAAGAAAAATAAAAGCAAACCAAGCTGCCTAGGATCCATGACTCTCATTAGTCCACAGCTAGCATTGGCAATTGTGAAGGATAAAACTGCAAGTACTGGTACCACCATGCCTACTACTACTCTCATCTCTCTTTCTGGATCCTCTAATCATCTTCCCTCTGTTATTATAGCTCCTCCCATCCTCTTTTGCTATAGGTGTTGATACTCAGATCATCTAGTGTTATTGGCTACTTGATAATTTCTCATCTCGAGGCATAAGGCCTACACTTGAGCGTTGATCTTATCAAAGTCCATTGCAACAGATGGTATAATGTTTAATAAATGTCCAACTCTAGTATCACCAACCTCCTCCTAATATGAGACATCACTATCTTCTAATTCTTAACTCGTGTCCCCCTCACTAGAGTTAGGTCTAACTTTCTTAAGTCGAAGGTGTATTTTTTCTCATATGCCTAGCCCTACTAGAATTTAAACCAAAGCGGACAAAGTATCAAAATTGATCACCTCTCTAAAATTTCCTTTATTCAACATTATTCCAAATTTTTTTACCATCTACATGGCATATAAATAGTCGGTTATAGTGCCCTTTGATTTACTACTACGGTGAGAGAAATAAAGGACTAGAGCACCGTCAATGTTGGAATCTCAATCATTGGCCATTCATTATAGGTGAAAGAGCTCATGTACTTAAACGAATCCAGAGGTATCCTGAGTTTATCCCATTATTTACTTGATTAAAATGGTGGATGACTCTCAAAGCAAGGGAGGTAATCTTAGTTTTATTTGTGACACTTAATTGAAATCCCCCTTAGTTGGTTTGTTCTTAAAAGATAGCAACTTAAAATGGGGTTGAGAATTTTAATATGGCATACCGTGTTTACAGTCATACTTTAGTACACCAAAGTGTTTACCTAAGGCATAAGTGAAGTATCTAATGGACATGGATAATTGCTTCCAATCAAGTTGAAATTCAACCATATTAGTTTTGTTAGTTGTTACTAGGTGCTTCTTAAAATTAAATATGCCCCAAAACTAGCAAAACAAGTTTTTATAACTGGACTCCCGAATTTTTTCAAAAGGAAAATTGAACCAAATCTACAATCCCTAAGCTCTCCCAATCATCAAATTTGGGATACTTTATTAGCTTGACTTTTGGTTGAAGTAATGTGTTGTATTTATAGGTGATCACAGAGTTGCTGAAGTGAACTTCGCAGGCTACACTATCACTACATTGAGCAGAAGAGGGATTATTGTTGTGAATCTTCTTCGCCCTCTCCTTTCTAAGGATGATTCTTAGAGAGATGCTACAATAATTTTAGCGATCATAGTCATGTAAGAAATTATGAACAATGGAAATAAGGAATCACATCACCATGCTAATATATTAATCATCAAAGCTCTAAGTACTATAGTATGTAATGTGTTCTAGCAATTGATAAATGAAGTATAAGAGTGATTTGTGATAAGTTACAATTGACTATAATAGGGAACTTGTTCTTCAGTACATATAAATAAGTCCCTTAAAGCAACAAAGATTCAATGAACCCAAAATAAGATGTAATTCATTTGACACTATCTTTAACATAATATGTTTCAAATGCACATATTATTCATCTTATATGACAAATTTCATGCAAAACCGTTCCAAACCATAGAACATAGGAGATTAATCATGGGAAAGTAGGTTAGATATTGTGCAATTCAATTCTAAATCATACGAAGCTCAAAAGAGTAGGGTAGTTCATAACTGAGTAATGAAAAATGCAACTAAACTTGGAAATTATTCAAACCCATAAAAAAATCATGCAAATCAATACTAAATTGAATGAGCAATGTGAAATAAGGATTATTGCTTAGGCAAGAGCATTCTTAAACAATTTTTTTGTACCCAAAAGTGTCGAAATATCCTTAAACAATGTTAAAAACCTCAAACATTAAAAACCCTTATCTATTAAAAAAGACACAAAAAATGAAGAGATATTTGACTAACTTGTTGAGTTCATGTAAAGAGGAGAGATGTAACATGAAATTTAATGTTTTATGGGTTGATTTTGTGTAGAGATGACAAAAAATGACAAAGAAAGGGAGCCTCCAGTTTGAGTGTGTTTTAAACATTCAACCTGACCTAGTCATGGGTAGGGTCATCAGCATGAGTCTGCTTGTAAGTTTTGGTTGTTTTTTGTGCTTATTTGTTTAATAATTAAATGGTTTCTAAAGTTTTATAATTCATGTAAAAACAAAATACATCTAACTAAAAAGGGATAGAGAAGCTCTCTAGGTTCTTTAACTTTTGTGGTAGTTTATCCATTATGATAGTAGCATAATCCTCACATATCATCATCTTTGAACTCCTTTTCTTCCTTTTAGTTTAAAACACATCACTCCTAAACTTTGCATTCTTCAGATCCTGCAAAAGACACTTAACCAAAGGAGTGTTAACATTTAATTTCTTCACGGGTTCCAAGAAAACACTTGAATCCTCCTCTAGTTGTTCAGTGCTTGCTTTGTGGAAAAACCATACGTGAAGGCTCACTTCTTCCCTCTTCACCTTCCTCTTTCTATGGTTTACCTTTTGTCTCTTTTCATCAATATACCAACTCCATAACATCCTTCTCAATGCTTGAGAATACCACATGCACTTGCTCCTTTAGACTCCTTTCAATATTAACAGGTAAAGCTCTTAGTGGTCATTCTAAAAGACTTTTAGCAAGTTGCCCCACTTAGATCTCTAAGTGCTTAATGGATGCTACATTGTTCTAAAAGTGGATATCCGAGGTGGTAATGTATTTACTGAGTAGCTTCTCTAAGGTAGGTTACTTGTTAGGTTAAGTTAGAAGCCAGGCAGGTGGTTTTGAACTTGCTGGCCATGAGCTCACCATGAGAAGTTAGGGTGATTACTCCACCCATAGTTTTATGTGTTACTATAAGGTTTATTTTGGAAGATTCCCAAATAATCCACTTCTTTGACATATACCCCTACTCTTGTTGAGTAGCACTCATGGTTGGGATGACTGTCTTCAAGGAAATTGCAAGCTATAACTTGATATGGGGCAGATGCTATCATCATATTGTCTAACTTTCTTATAAGGGCTCTTATCTTTGATTCTGATAAAGTCACTGCATCTATATTATGTGCACCACTACTAGGCTTTGGTGCCTATCTTGTGCTCCCCTAGTGATAGGCATTCATGGCTATATTCTCAATCGGCTCTTACAACTACTAACTGCCACTGAATGATACATCTATTAACTACTTTTTTTGGAAAAGTTAAGACTGTCATGGGATGTGTACATCAGCATGCCTAACTTAAAACCATGAGAGGGGCACTTCTTAAACATGTCCTTTGAATGTTCCTAAGCTTGATACAGATTCTCTTGTTCCATTACTCACATAATATCATTACGCAATTTAGCTAATCTAGAGGGAGGGAAATACCTTATTAAGAACTTTTCAACTAATTGGTTCCAAGAAGTGAAGGAACTAGATGGATTTGACTTCATCCATGACTTCGTTTGACTACTTAATATAAAGAGAAAAAACTTTATCCTAATAGTCTCTTCAGATACACTATTTAACATCAAGGTATCATAGATCTCTCCAAAAATTTGGCAATGTTAGAGTTAGAATCTTTGTCTGAAAGTTCGTCAAACTGCACATAATTTTACAACATTGAGATCATCTACAATTTAATCTCAAAGCTTGCATTCTCTACCCTTGGTCGCAATATACTTGACTCTATGCCTTGTAACAAAGGTCATGAAAGATTACCTAAGGTTAGCTGTACTCATTGTCCTAAATCTCTATCCATTTTATCCATTTGCTACTCTAGGACTTCTAACTTCATGCTACCTTATTATTTCTTCTATTTTAAACCTATTTTGAATGTTCACTCTACCTTAAGATCTGGCTCTACTAAATTAATAAGATGATTCCAAATTATACAAACAGGATCCCTAGCCTGAAAAGAACAAAAACAAACAATAGATCAAGAAAGTGCAAAGCTCTTACATAAAAATTAAAGTGTAAAAAATTAAAAATTTTGAAAACTAAAATTAAAATAACCTAAAACAAAGGAAATAAGACTAGTCTAATAAAGAATAGGAAAACACTAAATAATGGTGTAGTCCCTAGAAACGACAGCAAAAACATGATGCATGCTGAATGTGCCTAAGTTTTAAATCAAAATTGTCCAAGAAACATACTAACATTAATATAGCACAAAAGTAGGAAAGTGTACCTATCGATTGTAATAAAGTTAAGGTAAATCTAGTGTTGAATCCATAGAGACTGCAACTATTAGTAAATGACAATCTAAATTATCTTGCCTAAAAAATTTAAAGTAATAATGAAAATCAAAGAACAAGTCAAAATAAAGTACTTAAACAAACTCACAAAAATAACACTCAATGGCTATGTTAGGATTTAGGTAATTAATCACTCTAAGATGGGCTCGTATTCAATGTTTATATTAATTTCACTTATTTTTCATATTTATTATATTGTAAATTCCTTGAGGTAGATTACACACTCTCTCAAGTTATTCTAACCTATTCAATTTAATAAAATATGAAAAATTTATTGCTATCCCAACCTATTAATTGAATATATTACTTCGCTCCATGGAATTTATTATTTTGGATAAGCTCAAACCAAACTGAAACATCTTATCTAAGCCTATCTTTAGGATTCCATGCAAGATGTATTATTTATAGAATGACCTAAAGAATATAATGATCTTTTAATCAATCATACATAAATCAAAGAATTGAAATCGACGTTTAAGTTCACATAACATTAAAAAAATCATGTCATAAAAATCCATAAAAAAAATTCTAACATTAAATTTGGAGATTAATAGTTAAATCAAGAATAAACAAGAATGCTACATCCTAGAGTTCATAAAAACCCAAATCTTATTAAGCAATTAGCTCCTAAACATTGTATGATTTATAAAAACAATCAACAAGAAGTAGGGGAAAGAAAAGCTCATGACAAATTAATCTTGCTTTTTAGCTCCTTAATGATGGTCAATGTGAATTAGTAGTCTTGATCCTTGAATCCTTAAGTTTGAAATGTTCTTCTTCTTCTTAAATGTGAAAAACTATAAGATAGCTTAAGGATTGATTCTCCTTCCTTGGTGGTTGAATGATATGCTTGGAGGCATGAGAGATACTTAAAATAACCCTTGGAAGGTTATTTTCATAGGTGGTAACATTAGGCTCATGGTTAAACATACAGTTATGAGTCTGGTCATGACATCCTCTACGAGGATCTCACTAGTAAGGTCACGGTTATGATCTTACCCATGGGTCCTCTAACTTTTACCTCCTTTTGTATTTTTGACTCTAACTCCTTCGACACTCATCTGATGATGATGAAACTTGATGTGAAACTTCCTCTTATGATGCATTTTCCAAATTTCTTCCATATCTCTTTCACTCTTAAAAGTATTACAAAATTTGATTTAACATAGGAAGCATATAAGCAGCATTTCATTCCAAGCATTTAACTCATTATACACAAGAATCACATGAATTTTCATTCAAAACTCACTCAAATTAGAACAAAATGATGCCTAAGATATATATGAATTAGAAACTATCATGAATTGGTGAAACCCTTAGAAGTAATGATTAGAAAAAAAAAGGAAAAAAATTTTCTTCTAGGCATAAGGAAACATTAAAACTTCGAGATGTATACAAACTAGAGCATGAAAAGTTGAAAAATGAATTAGATATCATTGTACAATCAAAAGATATGGAAAATAGTGATATTAAAAATTGATGAAGAAAATTTATCCATGAAAAATGAGTAGAATTAAAGAATGTGGATAGCGATGAATAAACATTAAGAGAAGTGAATTCTTCCTTGAAAATGAATTAGAGAGTGTTAAGAACTCATTTTCAAAATTAACTAACATGAAAGAAAAGTTAGATTACATGCTAGTATCATAAAAAGTGTCAAATGATATGTATGGTTTAGGGTATGCTCATGAGAATGGTCCACAAACTTGGAAGACTACACTTGTTAAAAGAAAGAATTTTGAAATGAAAAAAATTTCCTAGGCCATCCATAGAAAATGATTCTTCCACTTTAAAATCCCATCAAAGGAGACAACATTATGCATTCATGTATGTATCAGGAGTAAGATCTAGGAAGGAAATGCATGCAATCAATAATAGGCATAATTTCTATAGGTATGGGTATAAAAAATCCATTAAATTTTGTTTTTTTTTTCATCTATAAACATCAAGGGTATCTCTAAAGGCAAAGGAAGGAAGTCACCAAGACATATTGTTAAACCAAGAAAGAGAAGAAATCAAAGGACAAATTGGTAATGCAAAAAACATAAGGTCCACATTTACTTTGATGCTATGTTTTTATATATGCAATGTGATTGGACGATTCTAGGCATGTAGAAGGATTGTGGCATGCATGGATATTGGATGTTGATTGTGAATTTTTTACTTTGTATGAAATTTAAATTAGATTTAGATCTCGCTCTTAGTCATTGCTCCCTTTAATTGTTATTAATTTGTCTTTATGAAAAGGTGGAAAATTATTGCTTTTATTGAGAGGGTTCTTTGATATTAATAAATTCATTGAAGTATTCACAAATTTACTAAATTAAGGGGGACGTTTTGTAGTTTTGATAAACCTTAAACTTTTATGACTTTTTTATCTTCTTAGTAAGCTTATTTTATGTAATTTTTGAGTTTATATAGAGGACTAAGAAGTTTTTATCAACATCATTAACATTTTTTATTTTATTGTGATGAATTCTCCTTATTAAATTATCTAGTTTTATGATGGATTTTTTATAACATTTGAATTTGGACAATTCATGCTTGATTCTTTAGACTTGTACATGGAATCTCAGATTGATAAAGGGGGATAGAAAATTTGTCTTAAATTTCTTTTAAAGGCAATTGTAAATGCATGATGATTTTGTATTATTTTTCAAAGGGAAAATTTACAAAAATGTTAAGAGTTTTCATAATGGACATATTTTATGGTCTTATAAAAGTATGGAAAGCTTAATAATGTCTTAACTCATAAATTTTCTTATTATACGTAATCTTAAGGGAAGTTTAAATGTAAAATTTTTTACATGTAATGTGATTTGCTTGATTTGTTATAACAAAATGTAAAAAAAACTTCAATAAGTTTCGAGCCTTGACAAATCTGATAAATCTTGACTTGAATTGCAGTAGTTAGAGAGAGGACATAGTCTATCTTTGGGGTAGA
>JAOXYD010000005.1:20343385-20362317 GCA_028565735.1 Pinacopodium congolense
TTTCTGAGTGTGTGAAATTGTGTTTGATATCTTGCTTAAGTGTTTAAGAGTTTATTTGATCCATCTTTTACATTTTAGAAGTACTATTTCATTAGATTAACGCTAGAACACATTCATACATCAAAACTGTCTCCGTTGAGACTGTTCTATTTTAAGTCTTAATTTCAGGTGCTTAAACCTATTTCTAAAATCATGTTATTCGAGTTTTCAGATTTCTTAAGGTCTCTAAATTGTGTTTAAACCTTGTTTCGAATTTTTGAGACTTGTTTAAGCTATCATTAAGTTAGAAATTTCATATACTTCAAGATAGCTTCGGTTTTCACTGTTTTGAGTTTGATTTCGATTTTAATCTACTTAACCTATTTCTTTGTGTTTGTTATTATTGTTTTATACTTGTTTAATTTCTTAGAAGTCAGATTAAACTTAGTTTCGAAATTTTGGCTGAATATTTCATCATTTGTGTACATTAATTCATTTAGACATCAAAATCATCCAGTTTTTTATGTTCTTCATTCAATCACGATTTTCATCATATAAATCAGTTTAAGGTGCATAAATTTATTGGGGCTAGTTCACATAAGGTGTTAAGAGTGCTCTAATAGTTTTGGATTGATTTTTAAGCACTTATATTTTTGTTTTGAGCTGAGTATTCATAGAGTGCTTAAGCTGTCCAGATTTTGTGATTAGCTTATCTTGATCATATTGTTTGAACATATGCACGTTTTTGTGTTTGATTTCTACCATACTAAGTTTGTTTAGGCATTCAAGATTTTTATCATTCATTCATATCATTTATTGAAAACTAAAGCCTTTAAGTTTAATTGTGCATTAAGTGAAACACCTTTCAAGGTCTATTTAGATACTTGAATTTGGTGGAATTGAATCTTTTGGTTATTTGTAAATTGTATAAGCTTATCTTTGTCTTGAAAAGATTTGGGATAGGTTATCTTCACCTTAGAAAGTAAGATTGTTGTTGTTAGGTTACTCTTCACTCTTGGAAAGTAATATTGTAAAGGTTACTCTTCACCTTGAAAGAAGATTGTACTTGATTTGATTGATTATTATAGAATCGTCCAACAAGTAGTTGGAAAGGAGACGTAGCCTATCTTTGGAGTAGGTGAACTTCTTTAAAATTGCCTTGTGTCTTTCTCTAGACTCTAATTATTGCATTTACTTTGATATTTGCATTAATATTCCATATTAGGTTGAATATTTGTTTAGTGATTGCATTTAGTTTTACAATTGAATTAGGTTGCTAGTTTGAGTTTGCAAAAAAAATTTTATACCCAATTCACCCCCCTCTTAGGTGCCATAGGGTTTACATAAATAATAGAAAAGAAGCAAAGAAAGGAAAGAAAGAGATGACTAAATAAGGATGTGGAGAAGACAATGCATTATAGTTTCTAAGATAGAAATGATAGCTCGGACCATGAACCAACTATAAGACGACAAATGTAGAAAGTAAAATGAGAAAAGAGGATTAGAAACATGTTAAATCTTATGATAAAGCTTAATTTGGAGAACTTGTCTAAAAAGCGAAAAAGGGAAAGAGCGGATAACAAAATTTTGAAAATTGGCTACTAAAAAGGGAAAGGCAGGAAAATAAAAATATGAAAACTAGATCAAGAGAAATAGAGCATAAAAACAATGAATAGAGGATATAAGTGCAAAGTAATTGAGCAAAAAAACAATTAATGGAGGAGATAAGTGCAAAACTAATTGTCAAGTGGGAGAGATCAAACTTGAGTCAATGCATCAAGCTGAGTAATACAGAAATAAACTAAACTCAAATATAAAGAGAAGGAAGAGCTCCAACCTGGTCAAATTTTTCTTATCGTCCTTAGAAATAAGTATTGGTTTGATAGTGACTAACCCGTAATTCTTTTCTAGAAATGAAAAATATTCAAATTATTTAGTTTTAAATTGATAAAAATTAACACTACGCTAAACTCTATCTTAAAATATAGGTTAATTAATAAATTTTATTATAAATTATTATTAGATCAATATATGTAATAGAGAGTACAAACAAAAATAAGGGGGGAAATGTTAGTTTTAGAAGAAATACAAGTAAGACATTCTAAGATTATTGTACTTCTACATGCACAAATATTAACAACTATCCAATGATGTTAAGATATAATTTAAAAGATTAATGATATCTCTTATGTGCATTCACAATGCATAATACGAGCAACCCTTTATTTTTTTAATAAAAGAAATGAATAACCTTTAACATAGAAAAGATTTTAAAAGAAAGACGGATAGATATTTTCTTGGAGGAGTGTTTTATAATTATTATCGTATTATTGGATTTAATTTTTTGGTACAGTTAAATCATATTCTATAAAATAATATATACTTAAATTATCACATATTAAAAAATAAAATTAAAAAATAATACATAACTCTCAAAAGCAAAAAATATTTAAATTAAGATTCTATATGAATTATTATAGAAATTTTGTTACTTCTTTAAAAAAAAAAAGAAGGCCTAAGAATAGTGATAAACTTATCTCCAACATCTAACATTTGTAGTATTCGTTCAAAATTCAAGTTTATAAGGTTACTAATAAGTTGATATATAATAATTTAAAAACAATGGTGATAGAGAACTCTCTTTCCCCTCATCATCTTCCTATTGGTTGATCTTGGTTTCACTGTGCTTACTTAAGACATTGCTTCTTCCTACCCTCTACTACCTTTATTCATTTTTAGCTTTGTTTTTATTAGTAGTCCTGTCTCCTTATTTTGGCTTTTATTTCCACTCTTTTTCCTTGTCAAACCCACCTGTGCTACAAATCTCAGAGGACCTTCAAGCTTTCAAAAGGCTGGCATTAACAAGAGATCGTGGCTGCAGATTAAAAGGGATGCATCTCCCTTTATTAAGCTTCATTATTACCTCCAGCATATGGAAACAAGATTGTAGCTCCCCCTTTGCAAGTGCTTAAGGATGGAACTAGCAAGTGGAACCATACTTTAATAGGATTTTCATTGGTTAAAGGCATCTTACCCGCTAATGTATAAATAGGTTATTCAACAATGAAAAAATGCAAGTTTAAAGGAGGTTCTTATCAACAAGAAGAACCTATTTTTATTTAATTTTAAGTACGAACTTCAAGGTGGGAAAATTTTGGAGTCAGGTCTATGACACATTAACAATCAACTACTTTTTCTCCAAAAATGGAGACCTGGCATATGGAGTGAGGAGGTACAATCAAGATAGGTTCCTTTATACATAAATGTCTATAATATTCCTTTAGAATATTGGGCCATTAAGGACCTTAATCACCTTACAATCTTTATGGGAAAACCTATTTATCTTGATGAATAAAAAATAGGGTTGAAGAAGATTAGATTTGCTTGAGTTTTTGTGATGGTGGATATTCAACAGGCTCTTCCTAATGTAATTCCCCTTTTAAGATTGAATTATGAGGTTGAAATGTTTAAGGATTATTTGTCAATTAGTTGCTCTTGGAAGCCTAAGTCTAGAGTTAATTGGAAACCAACAGGTAGAATATCTAAGAGAGGTTTTGCTAAAGAATTAATACAGTTGAAATCAAATGGCCAAGATAAAGATGGTTAAAGAAACAAACTTAGTGAAAATGTTAACAATCATAGCAAGTCGTAAAAGAAGGCTAGGGAGAGCACTAAGTTAGGTCTAAGAACAAGTAGACAGGGTGAACATATGCAAATATTCTAATTAAGGCTCTAGTTGCTAGTGATCAGCCAAAGGGGGTGATGAGAACACCAAACCAACACAAATCCAAGCATAAACAAAAAGGGTGAATTCACTTTAAAATATGTTAAATAAGGTTACAGTGGCTAAAGATTATGAACAAAATATGTCAAGGCAAGAGTGTGAAGTGAATATAATTGAGGAAATGGAAAGAAATATAGAATGAAGTTCACTACCCTTGAAAATTGCTTAAACATAGGAAATAGTTTGGGGGTATATATAGACATATTAACATTGAGGTAAATGAAGTTAATACATTAAAAAGGTCTAATCAAGGGGCAAAGTGAAGAAAAATAGAGAGATAGATATAGGAATGAAATTAAATTTACCTCTAGAAATTCCTACAAAAGAAATAGTAAAGGAAAATTCAAATGTAGATGGTAGTATGGGAGTTATTTCTGAAATAGTAGGATGTGACAAAAATTATGCAGGAAGTTGGTCTCCCCTCCATAAGCATCAAGGGGAATTAGGGTTATAAAAGGATGTGGATGCCTTTTCAAATGCAATTAATGTATTTGAAACTGAAATTATGCAAGATTATAGGGTGGAGAAATAGGAGGTAGTTGAAGCAAACAAGGATAATAACCTAGCAGATTTTAAAGTGGACTCTAGGAGGAAGTCTAAATGAAAGAAAAAAGGTACCTCTTCACCTTTTTAAATGTCACATGTACTATTAGAGGGATTAATAATAACATAAAATAGTTGGCAATGAGGGATTTTCTAAAATTGGTTAATCCATGCCTTATTGGACTAACAAAAACTAAGTTGTATGAAAATAAATGCAAGAAGCTCCAATTTTTCATAGATGACTGGAAAATCTTCACCAATCACATATTTCACCACTATGGTAGGTTATTATTGGTTTCTGATCCTAACCAAATTAAAGTATTACATATGGAATTGGATGATCAATTAATTCATCTACATGTTAGCATGAAGTTGAAAGTTGATTGCAGGTTCTAAGTTAACTTTGTATATGTTTTTAATTATGCTTTTTAGAGAACATCATTAAGGGACCATCTCAAAAGTTTATATACTCATATGAATTCAACCTAGATTATTCTCAGAGATTTTAATAGCATCATGTATGCTCAAGAAGCTGAAGGATACTTATGTTAAAGGAGTCATAAAGAAGAATTAAGGGAATGTGTAGCTCATATTAGTGTAACATACCTCAAAATGGAGGAACATTTTTATACATGGAATAACAAACAATATGAAGACATTTTTTAAGAAAAAATAGACAAAGTTCTAGTAAATGGTAATTGGATTACAAGGTTTCAAAACACTACGGCTTCCTTCCCAAATAGGAAGTTTTTTGGTCATGCTCCAATCCTAGTACAAAATATCTTGCAACAACAAAAAAGATCATTCCCCTTTAGACTCAATAATTTTCTAACTAACCTAGAAGGATGTGAGGAGGCTATAACTAGAGGAATGTCATCAATATAGTGGGTATAAGATGTTCATTTTCTTAAGGAAATTACAAAGAATTGGAAAAGAATTGAAACAATTAAATAGCTTGAGAGCTATAAGCACTTACCATTTTGTCTCTAAAGAAAAAAAGGAACTAGGAAAAGCTCAACAACTCCTGTATACAAATTCAAATGCTGAAATCATCTAGAATTTTAAGAAGGAACTAGAAAAAGCTCAACAACTCCTATATATAAATCCAAGTGCTAAAATCGTCTAGAATTTTGAGAAGAATGCTATCTATAATCTAAACCCAGCTTTGATGATACATTATTCCATTATTAGACGGTTTCCAGAATCTAATGGTTATATAAGGGGGATAGGAATACCAGGGTTTTTTCATGAAAAAGTAATGTCTAAAAAAATTTGAATATAATCATCTCTTTGGCTAGGGAGGATGGATCACAAGCTATGTCACAATCTAACTTAAATGAGGAGGTGGTTGCTTTCTTTAAACAACTATATTGTTTATCCTAGAATAGCACAAAGCCTATAGCCTTTATTCCCTACCCAAATTTTCGACTCAAGCAGGGATTTCTTGGCCAGACCATTTAATAAGATAGATATTAAGGAAGCTCTTTTTGCATTGAAATCAAATAAGCACTAAGACATAATGGTTTTAATGTGCTTTTCTTCCAAAAGAGCTAGGATATCACCAAGAACATGTTGATAGAAGTTATGCAAGAGTTCTTTTTAAATGGTAGAATGTTGAACTAGATCAATAAAACCTATTTAACTCTCATTCCAAAGGTTGCTAGCCCTAGCTTATTAAAGGGTTATAGGCCTATATCTGCTACTGATGCATTAGCTAATTTAACGAATTGTTATGCTTACATGTCAGGCAATAGTGTTATTTATCATTTCACGCTGCACCTATCCTTCAAACCGTCTCTTTTATCTGTTACAAACTAATATGCTTGTGCTGAAGTATAAAGCCAACAGTGGAACGAAAATTCCATGACAACACCTCATTTCCTGAAAATAGTTCCAACCCATCCATATTTTTCTAATTGTTCCCCGCTCAACACCTCATTTCCTGATAATTTTGTCAAATCGGACCAAAAGGTAATTGACAAATACCCAAACCTAGTTCTTATAAAATTGCAGGAGCATGAAACTATTGAGCAAGCATTCTACTTCCTTGGAGCCTCAACCTGTATTACATTCACTTCAGCAGGTATCCATCACGCTTCCACCTCAAGAGTGATCACTTCAAGCCTTGCCTTAATGGTAAGATACCTGACACTAAAATCATCTGCAGCAGTTGACTTCTCAAAACAAAATGAAAGTTTGACATGTTGCATAAAGGATATCCTGCATCACTCACAATGGCATGTATTGCTGGTATGCCTCAGATAATTATGCTACGAGTAACTTTAATGCTTAATTGTCTTGACAGGCCTTTTGCTCAACTGATGGAGCAAAATTAATTCAGCTTATGAAGTGTTGTAGTGATGGTAATGTTAATGGGAGTGGCTAAGAACAAGTGATTAATGGTGTCGATTACCTCTAAAGTGATGCCATGAAATGTAACCGTGTATTGCCTGCACTATTGATGTCAAACAGTCTAAAATACATGATTCATTGTTTCCCTTTATATAAATAACGTAATTCCAGTTAGCTTCTTGATGTCATGTAGTTTAAACCTATGAAAAAATCTTATAAACAGAAGATGAAATTAATAATAAAAATCCTGTTATTGATGCAGATATTGGGGTAAATATGAAACGCACTAGTTTGGAATACAGTTGCATGCACAGCATTCTACAAGTGATATTTATATTGAGTGCCCATGCTGCTAACAATGCACATCTCAGACAAATTAGCATAACGTGAAAACATAGATGATGTATTCCTGATAGCACTATGTGCATCATTCACATGAGAAGAGATGCCAATGCTGATATTGAGAAATGAAATGGATGCATGCAACAGCTGCAAGATGCATCCTATCATGACGTATTTCTTGAATCATAAAGATCAGAGTACATCCCCTTCAATCTACTGGTAGGTCATAGCTGGCAGAACTCCATTTGCACTGGGAGATGCAACAGGATAGCTTCCATCCTTCCTTTTCCCAAAGGGGTTCTTTGAATATGTATGCCCAAGTGAAGGGAGACAGAGACATTGAATAATTAAAGCAGTGGTATAGAAGTAATCTTGGAACAAAGCAAGTGACTAGATTTCATTCAGTCCAGCCATATCACCCCCTCCCCATCCCCAATCAAAAAAAAGGAGGATTGAAGTGAGAAACACCAAAATTTCCTAGAAATATAGACCAAAAATAAGCATGTTTTTGACCATGAAAATAATAAAAAGTTATATAAAAAGACCACAGAGCTTAGAGGATAAAAGTATTCTGAAGCACCAGAGCACATAGCCAAATATTCTGCCAAATGCAATAGCATAAATAGACACACACAAGCCATGCACAAAGAAATCAGTTAATTAGCCTCACTTAACATCCACAAATAAGAGCTAAGGTTTGAAAAAAGAACACAAACAAGAATTGATAGCTCCCATTTCAACAAAACAATAACAAAGAATCATCCATGGTACACTTTTGATGAATAGCATGGCTGGACATTCACAATTGAGATTTAAATAACCCATCCCTCTCCCCAGAAAAACTTCCATCTTTCAGAGTAAGGCAAAGGTTTTCAATCCAAATTTATGGAAAACTCAAATGAATGTACACAGATGACATGAGGAGACGTGGTGAAAATCATTGCCAAAATAACTTAGGAAGGATATTGAATTCTCATTCCAACAGAACCAGAACTGGGGATAACTGCTCCCTGTAAAGAACGGTGCACATTGCTTGCACTATTGACATCCTGCAAATGTAGGATAAAACTATTAGCCTTGACAACTTTAATCAAGATAAAATGTCCAAACTTTTTCTTTAGGCAGAAAACAGCAAGGAAAAACAGGACATCCAATGCCAATTGAGGATACAAAGAATGACTTACTTCAAACTCGATAAAACAAACAGTATGCCTTTCTTGCCTCAAAATTTTCATTTGTTTAAAACCAGGTTGTCTGCATGATAATAAGAATCAAATGAGTTACAAGAATCTTAAAGCCAATAGACACCATACAGAAAAACAATAAGATAGCTAGCCAGAGCTAAAACATTCTTACACGCTGAAAAGACCCCTCAGTTCATCTTCATTGATATTCTCTCCAAGATTTCCAATGAATAGGGTATTGCATGGAGGATTATCTTTTGTATTCTGCATAAAATTGGTAAAAGGGGAAGAGAATGATCATCATAGATCATGCTGAATTGGTCCAAAAAATCACTCATATGCTATGTTCATTATTAGAACAGAAATGAACAACATACAGGAGAAGGTATAAACAACTATTGTAGTACAAAGCCAAACATACATCAAATTGACACGTATTGTGGCAAAGGGCTTTGGGCTGGTAGACAAAACTTAATCCAGTCACATGCATGAATTAGAGCACTCACACAACTATTAGAAACAACAGATGCAGTATACACAACAAATCTAAAGATCATTACCAATAAAAGAGTATAATGTTGTAGCAACAAAGACTTCGCAAAATTCCAAAAAAATTAAAAAAAATTTCCATAGGAAGATCAAGACACTCTCCACAATGGATCTCATTAGGCATAGAATATTTCTTTACTTAAATGGGAACCTAACAAGAGCTCCTCTTGGAATCAACCTCTGACTCCAATTGAAGCCTTTTTCTCTTCCATAAACGATTACAGCAATTTCAAAGACCTCTAGAATTGTGGAAAATATGGGAGAAAAAGGCCCATCTAATTATGAAAATCTATGGATATTTATATGCATACAAATTGTACATCAAAAAGGAAAAGATCTTCTAAATTTATCATCTAAAACATAGGGATCCCACAAAATAAAGAATCCCACTAATTAGGAATATACAACCTTCATACTAATTAAGCACACTTAAGCGGTTGACTACCAAAACCCTTTTTGACACTCCCTATCAAGCTAGTGAATATGAATCTATCATTCCCAGCTTGCCAAGGATACTTTGAAATATTAGGGTACTCAGTCCTTTTGTAAGCACACCTACAAGCTGTCCTCCAGATGGAATATGAGTTATACAAAATTAACCCATTTTCCAATTTTTCTTTAATAAAGTATCAATTCCAATATGTTGTGTTCAATCATATTCTATTGGATTATGTGCGACATTTATCACTGGTATATTATCATAGCACAACCTCAATGAACCATTTTACCTTAAGTCATCAAGGATAATCTTTAACCATAACAGCTCATAAATCCTTAGTTTCATAGACCTAAATTCTACCTCTACACTTGATCCCACCATAACATTTTGCTTCTTGCGCCTCCCAGTTACAAGATTGCCACCTAAAAATGTACAATATCCGAAGGAAGACCTTTTATCAACTAGAAACCTTGCATAATCTACGCCAATATATGCTTCAAGAACCAACTCATCATCTCTTTTGAAAAGAATTCCTTCCCTAGGCTTCCTTTCAAGTAGTCTAGAATTCTATATGCAACTTGAAGATGAAATCCGTCCGGATCATGTATGTTGGCCTATTACACCTATTACACTAACCAAATACGCTATATCCAGCCTTGTATGTGATAGATAAATGAGTTTTCCAACTAAATGCTAGTCCATTTCCTAGTCAACAAAAGAATCTTCTTTAACATCACCAAGTTTATAGTTTGGATCTATAGGGCTTGGTACCAACTTACAAGCTAGTCTTCTTGTTTCTTTCAAGAGAAAGATCACATAATTCTATAGTGATATGAAAATTCCCTATTTATAGTAAGCTACCTCAATCCCCTTTGAATGTTAAACTACCTAACTCCTTTATTTCAAACTCTTGAATTAAAGATTCCTTCAAAGACCCTCTCTCCCTTTTTATCATTACTAATCACAATTATATCATCAACATAAACTAACAAAGCTATAACTCCCCTGAATTTAAATGTTTAACAAATAGTGTATGATCACCTTGTATTTGTATTCCATAGCTATCATTACTTTTAACAAATTTGTCAAATCACACCCTCGGTGATTGCTTCAAACCATAAAGAGTCTTTTTCAACTTGCAAACTCTATTACCTACCATATTGTCACCAAAAGCAAAAGGACTATCCATGTATATTTCTTCTTCCAAATCATCAAGGATAAATGCATTTTTTCTACCAAATAGCTATAATTCCCAATCGAAGTTAATTGCCAAGGATAAAATGACCCTTACATTGTTTATCTTTGCAACTGGGGCAAAGGTCTCAAGTTAATCCACTCCCAATGTCTAAGTGTAACTTTTAGCCACTGGTTTTACCTTATACCTCCAACGATCCATCAACCTTGTACTTCAAGGTGAATACCCATTTACATCCTACCATTTTTTTTCCTTCCCTTCGACAACTCTACTATCTCCCAACTTTTATTTTTCTCTATGCATCCATCTCAACTCTCATGGTTTTCCTCCATTCTTTTTTGGATAATGCTAGTAACATTAGATTTATTTTTCAACAAGCAAATCTATATGGCACGTATGCAATCATCAATGAAGGGTACAAACCATCTAGCACCAGTGGTATTAGAGATGGGGAAAGGACTCAAGATAACACCACAAATTAAATAAAAGGGGTAGAAGTTCATTTATTGATAATTGAAAAAGACATATGGGTGTGTTTAGCAAACTCACAAACATCATAGCTACATCTAACTCTTTGAAAAGAGAAGAAAACATGATCTTTAGAGATTTAAATGATGGATGATCCCAACAAAAATGATGAAACAAAATAACATCCCTTTCTGATGTTGATAAAAGTAATTTAGATTACTATTGCTAATAGATGATCGGTTCTATGTTTTCAAGTAGTATAACCCATCCTTTCCTTTTGCAACTTCAATCCTCTCCCCTAAACCTTGGTCCTAAATTTCACGAAAGGAAGAATGCAAAATGACTATGCAATTCATGTCTATGGTCATTTTAGGTATGAAAACAAGATTAGTGGATAATTTAGGAACATGAAGGATATTTTTTTAATAAGATAGAAGCCGTAAGTTGTATGTTTCCTATACCGAAAACAATGATAAGGGACTCATCAATAACAATAACTTTCCTATTATTTGGACAAGAAATGTTCGTTCTAAATTGACTGCATATGTCATGTGGTTTGTGAAACTGAATCTATTACCTATAAATGGTAAAAAGATTTTTGTGAGGCATTAAATCCAACTAAACAAGAGGGATTACATGAGAGAGCTAATGAACTCGTACATGATGTCGGATTTAACTAACCTATTAGCCTTCTAGGCTTGTCAATATCTTCAGTTTTGAATTCCTCTAGTTCCTGCAACTTGTCTTGATTATTCTGATTTTCCTATTGGTATCCTCTATTGCCCCATTCTCCGTTTAGTGGCATGCAATTTACAGAAACTTTCTTTGGTATGTCTTGATTTCTTACAGTATTTACATCAGAGACTGTTATTATCCAGCAATTTTCTGGTGATTGTAGACATGGTTTTCGTGATTTGAGTTTTAAAGAGAGAGAAATTGTAGTGACGAAGAGCAATATGGTCTGGTTAAGAACTGCACCAATGAAGGTTGCACGATGATTGGAGATTGTGGGGATGAAGGCTGCTAGAAATTACAATGGAGGTGACTACAAAATTTTTCCTTAGAAACCATAAGGCCCTAATACCATGCGGAAAATTTGGGAGAAAAAAGGCTCATCTAGTTATGAACAATGTATGGGTATTCGTACACATACAACTTTTACATCTAAAAGGAAAAATATCTTCTAAGTTTATCACCTAAAACATAGGATCCCATTAAATAGGGAATCCTAGTAATTAGGAATATACAATCTCAACAATAATTATAGATCGCACTAAATAGGGAAACCCCCCTAATTAGGAATGTGTAATCTCCACACTAATTAGGTAAACTTAAGTGGTTGAACAACATAACACCTTTTCACAAGAATAAACTACAAAACAGGTTTATCCACCTTCTATCCCACTTAAATAGTTTACAATTGGTCAATACTTCTCCACATGTGCAAGGCTAAGTTAAAAAAGTCACAAATTTGAACCATTCAAAATCACAGATCATGAAAGCAGTTACCTAACAAAAGCACACAAGGTTTGTAATTCCAATTTCACCATATACTCTGCTTTCTTTTCTTGAAAGTTCTTCAAGAAAATTTAACACAATATAGTTGAGTGCCAACTAATCCAGAAAATATTATTTACCTCCACTTTCAAGAAACATATGTTCTTTGACATAACTTGCAATAAATGAAGGCCAAGTGAATTCAAATTTCTCAATGTTTGCCATCTAATTCTGGTAATAGTACATATGAAGTTTAAAAATGTTAAACAATGTCATCTATTGTAATCAATGTAACTAAAAATAATGTACGAAGCATAGCAGCCCATCAAATCATTACACCATTAGATCAAGATTGAAAGAACTTTCATGCACAGCAAACAACTATATTATTTCCAAAATACAGAAATAATATATAATAATGTTCAAAATTAGGATCATCCATAGTAAAAAACCTCCAATAATATACCTAAGAAATGAAAATAATTAATGCCTCACTAATTTCAACTGGACCAATACATAGCATTTACACGTCAAATAGTCATTAGAAAAAAAACATGAGGCTAAAAATAGTAAATGATGTTCAGAAGCTCTTAATTCAATAAAAAAGAGAATGGAAAGGCATATATGTCAAATGTTAGCATAAAAATCATGGTACTTTGGAAAAGAATATCATATGGGCATCACCTGAACAGGTACATAACTGCTTGGAGCTGGTATAGGAGTTGGAGTTGGCATTGGTACTGGATGAACAGGATAACCCCCGTAAGGATCATATGGAGGAGGAGCTGGAGCCATATACCTAAGTAAACAAGTTTAATTGAAGAAAATGTCATACAAGAAAAATGAAGTCATTATCTTTAACCATAGTTTAGAATAATTTTTTCCATACAGAGAAGTTCATGCACGGGAGACAAGCTTCCTACCCATGCGGGCCCCAAACAGGAGCAGGAGGATGAAATGGAGACGGAGAAGCATATGCAGTCTGAGTATAGTCACCTCCAGTTCGCAACCTTTTGCTTTGATCATAAGCATTAGAATCTGCTACCATTCCTGGGCATACAAATACCAAATGCATTCGTGGGAATTAGAATATGCTACATTTACCATTGCTTTGGTCAAAGCATTAGAACCTTTTGCAAGGTACAATAATAATGAATATATAGAAGCTTTGTATACAAATGAAATGCTGAATGAAAAAAAGAATCCATTCACAAATGATTAGAAAAATATTTCAGAAAATGTGATAGTGCAAGGGTAAATGTCGGAATCAAGGTCAAAGAATTCAGCAACGCACTAATCTAATATAGCACTTAGAATGTCCTATCCTTGGACAAGTCACATAAACTAGTGTAGACACAGTATCCTAGGAAGCCAAATATCAACCTTATATTCTTGCACCTAATAAAAAAGCTTTGATGAAATGAAAACTCCATTTATTTAGGTTGGAAGCAAGGGAGAGAATAAATTGACGTTTCACAGCAATTCTTGTCCTTACTTTTTGTACTCTTGATTAAATAAAGAGTACACTGTCACTTTTATGATATTTTGACTTCGCATTTTAATAACATGGCTTCCCCTCCATCTATTGTCACTCAAACAATGCAAGGCAACCAACAAACATTACCATCCCAACAATCATCTATTTCCATTCCTTCAAATCCAAGTTTCTAATGCACCCAGCATATGTAAATGCCAATGAATTTCCTTGTAAATGGTCTAAGGCCAAAACAATCGTTTCCAATGTGAGAAGGGCTAATCTAGGACAAAAGAAAAAGGGCTACATGCATTTTTTTCATCCAATATGTATGTGCATTTTCTAAGAAAAACAAAACTTCCTTAATTTTCTTAATTAGTAGCCAACTCAAGGCTTATTTTTCACATAAAAGAGATGGGCCATAACATTATAATATATTCCCTGGTTAAAGGTCAAGCTTTCTAGCTTTTAAAAATCTGCAAATAACTCCTATATAGCAACCATGACGAAGATTAGAAAGGAAATTTTCAAATTTCATAAAAAATCAAAGTTGTCCATGAATTATAGTGCGATCAATGATCAATCTTGAATCACAAACAAAGAGGACTAAAAGCACAAAACGTCAAAGACAATAAAGTTGTAACACAAGTTCATACCACTGGTTAGCAAACATTAAATCCTCTTCAGATCCAGTGTCATGGCACATGTTTTCCTTACTAGCTTTAGCATGTCCTATAGACTAATTCTACTTAATGGTTATATTGAATATGGCATCGGGTTATCTGGATGAACATTATGAGCCCAAACAATAAAATGTATTGCATAAAAACAGTTCAAAACTACTGTATTCATTTATGCACACCAAACACATCCAAATATATGCATTTTACATATGATTCATTATCATTTTGTTATAGTTTTTTCTTTAATGCAAAGAAACAGTTTGGCAAATGAATAAAAAGGAAACAAATTTGTCACACCAACTAAAACATCAATAAGGTAAACGCACGGAGAAGAACATCACCCCTTTTAACAAAGAGATTCTTCTTGGCCATCTCAGTATGCAGTACTGACTTGGACTCGGTATCAAAAACCATATCCTGAAACACATACCAACAAGCCAGATTCAATCACTACAAATCTATAATTACATAATAAATATTTGGAAGAGGTATTTTTTTATATAAAAAAACAAAAAGTAAAGCCAACGAAGATGTAGAGCCAAGCCTGGAGAGCATCTTTGGCAGCAATTGCTAGCTGGGCAGTGGAAAAAAGAGCAAATCCCATTGGCTTTTCCCCCTTATAATTAACCTGAGAAGCCTCATAACCTGGAAGCCATCTCAGAAGATTCTGTAGTTCCCTCTCTTTCACATCTTCAGGAAGCCCGGTTATAAAAATCGTTCTAACCTAAATAAACCAAGCACACACATAAAAGTCAAAAATCAAACGCAGTAGTTATCAATCTCTATATATTGTTCTATTCTGTCATCAATTTAGAGGGAGGGAGGGAGGGAGAGAGATTTACGGTACCTCATCGTGAGTGGGACCACGATTGGAGTTATCGACGAGAACAGGAGGATGGTGGACTGCGGGAGGAGGAGGAGGAGGGGCAGCAGGTGCTGGAGGTGGCGGCTGAGCAGGTGCCGGTGGCCATTGCTGGTGGTATGTGTGAATTCCAGCTCCCGCCATTGAATTTGGGGTTTCACCGCAATTCAAAACCCTAACAACAGCCCCACAGCTAGGGAGAGACAGAAATGGAGTAAATAGAGCTAACAAATTAAAGATGATAAAACCGTTCGCTCACGTTTGAGGGAACTCCAAATTTATATCCATCACCACATCCCCTTTCCTTTCCTTTTGTTTTTCCTTTTTTCTTTCTTTTGGTCCACAATTTGATCTTTTTTTCGCCTGATACGTCATTTAATTCTAAGAGAGGCGTTTGATCCTCCTATTATATTAAGATAATGATATGTTTAACGTCTCTATTATATTTTTGCGTGAATTTTTCTTATTTTAATATTTTTACATTTAAAATTTTTTCAGTCAAATAATTTTTATTAAAAAATTTCTTCAAGTAGAACGAAATCAAAGGAAATGTTTAATGTTAAGCAAAAAAGCAGAATTTTGTATGTTCCAAGTAATATTCTTTAAACATTATTACTATTATTATCGTGATTAATTGCTCTATTTGTGATCACAAAAGAGCAGATATTTCTAGGACAGACAAACTAGTTGAAAACGTTAAAGAAGAGAACAAAAATATTATGAGGATAGATTGAATTAAACTCTATATAAAACCAAAATTTGTATTAAATCATAATCCTAATACATCCAATATTGTTAATACAAGTAGAAATCCACCTAGACAGCCTTCTCAACAGTTTCCTGTATGATAAGTGCTTGATTTATAGTATTTTTTTAGTGTAATTTGATGCATATTTACTCTTAAACTAGTGTTTAAGTGTTTAATTATTTATTGAAATTGTTAACTTGCATATTAGAGCCTAAAACTTAAAGAAAGTTAAAAAAATTACAGCAAAAATAGCTTATTTCAAGAGTAAAACGATGACCTGAATGTCCTGCCATTTAGCTTTTAACACTCGTCATTTTGCTTCGAATTGTGACTCAAACGATGAGGGTATTACGACGCCGAGTAGCTGTTTTTCAAATACCGTTTTACTATCTGTCGAGCTTTTTTCCAGTTAAATCCTCAAATTCCATTAGTTGCAACTTGCCAAGTTGCTCATACTTGCTCCAAATATATAAATGAAACTCCAGAGATCAAATTTCGATAAGCTAACACAAGATTTAGAGTAGTTTAGATCAGATTTAGTCTAACTTTTCTCTTTTCTTTCTTTAGGTTAGGTTTTTGTTTCTGTTTCTTTTTCCAGCTTCATTTTTGGTTATTTTAGGTTGTAATTAAGGATTCCATGAGTTTGTCAAGATGATTGAAGGTTATATAACATGTTAGAGCTTTGATTGGTGAAATCTAAACCCCTTTTATCACTTATTTCTTACTCCTTATTCATATATTGCAAGAACATATGTTGTCTTGATTCAATTTAATTTTTTCTATACATATATGATGTTTTAATCTGAATTTGAGCTAAGAACAGGTTCTTAGATGGATTGATTGAGTTTTTTTTATCACATTATTGGGTGTTAATCTTGGTTTATTTGAGATCTTAATGCTTGTTTTGAGTTAGTGACTTAACCATAGCAATGTCTTAATTTAGTGAAGATCCTAGATTAAGTATTCCAATCCATTTCATAACTCAATTAAGTCAATTGAAGCCTAATCCTTAGCCAGGTAATTAATTTGGTAATCTTTAAAGTAATTTGGAATTTCATTGCAAAGTTTGGAAGTTTTAGGATAATTTAGGAAGCTAACCTTTAATTTTAAACAATCTTAAGGCTCTATAAATAATTGTAATCTGATTGCCCTAGTAGTCATACTTTCTCTATGGGTTCAACATTCTAGAGTTATAAAAATGCTCCACTTTTTTACTTGTTGACTGGTACACTACTGTATTGTTGGTTTTAAATTGAATTAGAACTGAATATTAATTAATTGAATTATTTGAGCTAATTGAGTATTAAACCAACCAATAACACTATACCTAACAACTGGTCATGCAGGAATAGCTACAATAACCAAAGATAAACATGAAATGACTCAAATGGATAAAATGATAACTGAGGCCATAAAACCTTTTGTTATTTATTTGGATATACATTGTATACAAAATGTTGAAGAAGCAATAGATAAATGGGAAACTGCATTAATATTAGTAGTTACTATTAATAAAATGGATTATGAAACAATATCTTTATTTTTGAAAAAAAAAACTTTAGTCAATAATACACTTAGTATTTGGAAACAATTAAACAAACAATCTAAACACGTAATATTACATGGTAATAGTATTCAACACATGATAACTAAAGCTACAAAAGTTTTTAGAGTTAAACTTTAGGAGGATGAAATTATCTTAAAGAGCCAAATACTGTAAGCAAATATGTTAATACATTAAACATATTATAATTATATGATATGTGTGAAATTAATCGATATGTTTGCATCTTTCAAGATTATTACTATCATATTTATAATCATATTCTTAATACTCAAGCCTATTTAACAATGTTTTTTGCAAAGATACCAAGCTCTCGGGATAATGAATTAGGGGCTTTATATACCTTAAGTGGTGGATTAGATACCTTAGGAAAAAGAGTATCCTTTTTAAAAGATAAACTTAGTAAATGGTGTAGTGATGCAATACTATTCAAACGAAGTAAATGACTAAAGAAAATAAATGCATTATGCTATTATGATCTCAAGATATCTACAATGATAGGTTGTGATAGTCCGTATTATTACTCTAAAATAAAGAAAAATACAAGAAAACGAAATATATTAGGAAGCAATATTTCAAGAAAAGAAAAGCTCGATATTGTAAAAAGAAGTCTAGATATAAACCTTCAAACCTATGTTTAGAAGAAATAAGAGACAAAATAGAAAGATTACCGAGTTTTAGTGTTATTATTGCAAAGAAAAATGACATTTTGCTAATGAATGCCCAAAAAGATTTAATAAAAAAATTGAGATAGACAATGAGATAGATGAAATGATAGTAAATGAGAAATTTATTCTCTTTCATACATTTGAAGATTGTTTATCAGATGACAATATTTATATTATAATGGAAGCATAATACAAAGAAGATTCTACAACAGAACATGTGTGAAATAACTGAAACTTTTGAAACAATTAACCTAACAGTAGAAACTTTTGAACAAAAAGATGAATTTAGACAAGACATTTTAATAGATAGGAAAATGCTTAAAAAGATTAAATCTTCTGTCTATTTGATAAATTCATATAGTGGATTTAATATGACTCTATTTGAAAAAATATGAATTAAACCCAGAAAACATCATATGTTTTATGGCATTAATTTACATGAGAAAGCATTAGAGATAAGCTTAACTTCAAATAGATTACATATACCTTAATTTTCTAAACATTATATTCATAAAAAAAATTATATTACATACCTAAAAATATTAGACATACAGTAGGGTAGGTTCATAGAGGATCAATTCAATTAATAGTCCATTCTACC
>JAOXYD010000005.1:20369487-20395200 GCA_028565735.1 Pinacopodium congolense
TGACACCTTTCATTATTTTGCTTCAAAAAGATGAGATTATTAGTAGTAAAATGGAGGATTGTTTCATCAAATATAACTTACAGAGATACCATACATATTACGATATATGTAGTTATCATGGGATGACCTTCAAGGTGTGGTTGGGCTCTATATCAATAGTGATATTCGTCTTCACAGTGAGCAAGAAAAGCAAAAAAGCAAACCCTTAAGTGGTTTTGTTCAGCGCCTTAAAGGGAAACAGGGTCGTTTCCGTGGGAACTTATCGGGGAAGCGTGTTGAGTATACTGGAAGGACTGTTATATCCCCAGACCCCAATCTGAAAATTACAGAGGTTCTGCATTTTGCTAAACTTGACCAAGTTGCGGGGCTACTTTAGCTTCCTTATTTGAACTTATTTGTTCTATGGATATAGGTAGCGATTCCCATCCATATGGCTCGGATTTTAACTTATCCTGAGCGTGTTTCCCACCATAATATTGAGAAGTTGAGGCAGTGTGTCAGCAATGGCCCTTTTAAGTACCCAGGAGCAAGGATGGTCAGATATCCTGATGGTTCAATGAAGTTGGTCATCTTACTAGTGTTTTCTTGACAAATTATTTATTTTATGATGAAATGATTTAACCGATATGTTATACTTCAGAATTTTGATAGGTAATTACCGAAAACGTATTGCTGAGGAGTTGAAATATGGTTGTATAGTTGATCGTCATTTGGAGGATGGGGACGCTGTTCTCTTTAACAGACAGCCAAGTTTGCATAGAATGTCTATCATGTGCCATAGGGTGATTGGATTACCTTCAAAGTAGCTGTCAATTCCTTTTTTTATTCATCCACTCTGATTGTCTTTTCTTGGTTGAAGGCTAGAATCATGCCTTGGAGAACTTTGAGGTTCAACGAATCAGTGTGCAACCCGTATAATGCAGATTTTGATGGTGATGAGATGAATATGCATGTCCCACAAACAGAAGAGGCTCGAACAGAGGCCCTTACACTGATGGGTGTAAGTTCTTTTGGTTTTCAGTGCCATTTTTTCTTTTTTTTTCAATCTTATGATGCAGTTCAATGCAGCTTTTGGAAAACCTGTACAATCTGGATAATTGGAAAAGAAAAAAAGGTAGTGGTGATTGGGCTTTGCAAAGTAAAAAAAAAAAAAAATCAGTTGAAACTGGCTGGAATAGCCTAGTTCATTCTTTCTTTTTTTGTCTCGTACAAAAGCTTTTGGTAAAAAGACATTGTATTGGTTAATATGATATGCATTTCTTTCCCACTCTTCCCTGCTGTTTCTTCTTTATCTGTTTCTGGTCTATTTTTACTCGTTTTTTCTCTCATCTTTTCCTGTCTTTTATGGAAATCTTCTTCAAAGTTTCATTTCCAAAGTATTTTGGCATTATTAGTAATTCTGATTGCTTCAAGTAATTGGAAATTAATTCCTTGAATCTTTTTCCGACTCTTTTAGATACGTTGACAAGACTTGTGATTTTTTAGAGGACTATTCAATTTGTGTTGTATGAGTTCATTCCTTCAATTTGGAAGCCATCTTCATTCCATTTTGTTGACATTTTGAGTTGAAGAGATCAGAGGGATTTAATTCTCCTTAAGAAGGCCTTTTTTGGGGGTCAATTCATCATAGTCTATTGCATGAACTCATGCAGACAGATGTTGAACAAATCTTCGAGATATATTTTTTTTTCTTGCATTATGAGCACTTCTCAGCTTATGGCAAACTAAGTAACCATGAGAGCTTGCAATTTTTTCAATTACTTCATAGTCTTCTAGGTGATTGGTCAACATAGTTAACAGATTACAATTTTTAGTAATTAATTTGATTATTAGATGAGTTACCTGCTACACTTCTGATGTTCTGAAGGCTATTTTGGTGTCAGAGGCCACTTAGAAGATATTGGATTGTACTAGGTTTCTCTAGGTGCTCTTTCAATGTCAGGTTGTGCTTGTAAATGGTGGCAGGATATTATTATTAATTTTTTACTGTTAATTGGCCAAATTCTGTAAAAGGAGTAGGATGCTAATTGAATCATAGTTGGCCTGTCTGTGTGGACTGTGTAGATTATATTACCTTGGCGAAGGTGGTGCATTTGATCTTTGAGATTGTTCTCTGCTTTGCTCAGGTTCAAAACAATTTGTGCACACCGAAAAATGGGGAGATTCTGGTTGCATCCACTCAAGACTTCTTGACTTCTTCCTTTCTCATAACAAGGAAAGATACATTTTATGATCGTGCATCATTTTCATTGATGTGTTCATATATGGATGATGGAATGGGCATTATTGACTTACCTACTCCTTCAATACTAAAGGTGAGAAATGGGATTGCTGAGCGGATCATTATCTTGTTTTGCCATTTTTCTTCATATCTAATTTTGATGCAATTTTTTGCTGTGCAGCCAATAGAGCTTTGGACTGGCAAACAATTGTTCAGCGTTCTAGTGCGTCCAAATGCCAATGTGAGAGTATATGTGAATCTCACCGTTAAAGAGAAAACTTATTCTAAACCTGGAAAAGACGATAAAAGAGAAAAAGAAACAATGTGTCCAAATGACGGTTTTGTTTATTTCCGGAATAGTGACCTTATATCGGGACAATTAGGAAAGGCTACACTTGGTACTTTTACTTGTTCCTTCAAACATAGATGACAGATTTATGTGTATTCAACTGATTGCATCATCAATTATCTTTCTACCTTGAGTTGTTTATGTTGCAGAATTTCTGTTCTGGGAATCATTACTAACTTCAGTTGTGTTTATCTTGCTATTCTTATGACATATGACATAAAGAATTCTAGTTACTGGTCACATTTGTTGGCAGTTTTGATCGCTTAGGTCAGGTCCATTAGTCTCTGATGGTTTTGTTACCTGAAGTCTCTCTTGCTTGCCTAAAAGGAATTTAGTCTTTGAGCAACAAGAATTTGTTCTTCAAAAGCTCTTGCACATCTTTCTTCATTGCTAAATGTTGCATGGTCTTTAGGTAATCTAGATGAGTCCATAGTTAATTGCTGATTAGAAGGCACATTTCTAGCGTTCACATAAACTTACTTTGATTTGGAGAGAGCTGGAGTTCTAACTATTGTTAACAGCGAAATTCTGAAATCCTAATATTAATTACATGTGAGTCCATAGTTTGTTGTGGAGTAGAAGGCACATTTTCTAGCGTTTATATAAACTGACTTTGATTTCAAGAGAGCTGGAGTACTAACTATTGTTAACATTGAAATTCTGAAATCCTAATGTTAATTACATATTCTTCTTTTCAGTTACTCAAGTATTAATATCAGGGTTTTTTTATCGTAGTCTTTTGCTACTTATGCCTTCTGCTTGTACCATCGAAAAAATGTAATTAATTTGTTTAAGCTCTTTCTTTTAGAAGACTATGGCATAGTTGCATTTCCGTGTGATTAACACTTGTTTCTTTTTTGAGTATATAATTCCCATTGTTGTAGTTGATCTTGAAGTTTTCTTGTTTCTTCTTTGAGTTTATAATTCCCATCGTTGTAGTTGATCTTGAAGTTTCCTTTTCTTCCTTCGTGGATTAATTTCTAATGTTTTGCCAAAGATTGTTTACTTGATTCATGAAGGTGCTTGGTAGGTTTGTGATGACTCTGTAGTTAGTTACGTTTTTTGAATACATAATTTTTAATTTGTTCTAGGAAATGGCAATATGGATGGACTTTATGCTGTTCTTCTTAGAGATTATAATGCACTTGCTGCTGCTACTTGCATGAATCGGCTAGCTAAGTTGAGGTAATGCGCACTGCTTCCTCTTTAATTAGTCAGTTGGTTTTTCTCCATTGAATATCAGTGGTATGTGTCTGGTATGTATTGAGTTCCTAATGCCTTGGCTGACTAAGCCTGAACGGAAGACTCATTTAAATTGATTTCTCAGAGTGTTGTACCTGTGGAAATCCTAGCCTGGCTGTATTAGGTTATTTCAAACATTTGATATAAGATATTTTTCAATCTAGGAGAACTTCTCTCTGTGTGAGATGGCAAGAGGACATCTGGATTCAGGTTTTTACTATTTTGAATTTAGCTTTAAGCAATAAATTTTGGTTTTTCGTTTAATGTTTTTCTATGATTTGAATGAGGCTAAAATAGGATTGGTGAAGGCTCGATATTGGGGTTTTATGTTACAAACAAAATTTTGGAATAGTACCAAATGAAATGTTGTTTGCATAAATAAGGATTTGTTATGGTGAAAATAAAAAAAAAAACCTTCAGGTGAAGAAGAATAGTGTATATGATTTCTACAGGACACAACTGAAGTTAGCAAGTTCCTTTTTTCTTTTTTTTTTTTTTTCCTTGAAAATTTTCAATTCTAATCATGTTCTTGTATATTTTGTGTCAGCTAGTTAAACTTTGAAAGAATATCTAACTTGAAAATTCTCTTGCTGATTCTTTGTTTCATGCATTTCTTATGCTGTTGCACCTAATTCTCGATTTTTAAATTGAATTGAACTTTTGGTCCATAGAATAGTGCAAATTATCTCCAATATAACATGTGATCTTTTTCATGTCACTGAGGTTAGTTTTTGACAGAAAATTACCCCAGCCGATCCATATTACCATTCTCAAAATTTTAATTGAATTTAACTTTGAGTATATACAAGAAGAATACCAATTATCTTCAACATAATGTGTGATTGTTTTCACGCCATTCAAGTTAGTTTTTGACAAAACATTGCCCCAGTCAATCCATATTGTCATTTTACTGAAGTTATCCGAACCGACCAATTGAAAGAGTCTTGCATTCCGTTTTAATCAGCTTACTTATACATTCTGAATTTGTCCTGTTAGAAAGCCTCTAAACCATACACCAAACTCCTAAAAGGGCTAATGTCCTTAGAAACTAGGGTTAGATTTCAAACCATGGCATTTTCTAAGACCTGGAAAATGTGTAGATTATGTTGTTCTGTTGTGTTTGGAACCAATATTTTTGTTCTTTCCTTTTGGTCTCAGTGCTCGATGGATTGGAAACCATGGGTTCTCAATTGGGATTGATGATGTCCAACCTGGGAAAAGATTGAATGATGAAAAAGGGAAAACAATTTCAAATGGTTATCAACGTTGCAACAAGCTAATACAAGACTACAATCAAGGAAAGTTGACACTTAAGCCTGGTTGCGATGCCATTCAAACACTGGAAGCTGAAATAACTGAAAGATTAAATAAACTTCGAGAAGAAGCTGGGGATGTAAGTGCATATCTTCCCTTGCATTTTAGCATATGTTTATGTATTCACAATCCGCTGCTAGAAGAGGTTAATTTCAGGCTTTACCTTCATTTGTTTTACAATCTGAAAAGGATTAGAGTTATGGCAGGGGTTGCATAAAGGGGATGCCCTACCCTGGCACTTTTTTAAAAGCTTTCTTAGATCCTAACAAACCTTTGAAGAAAGTAGCAAAGTCTAATAGATTTATGCTCCAGTTTTCTGAAAGCGAAGTGCCATCAATTATTGCTACCTGTGTATACAAAGGTCCAGAGGGTTTTATTGCATAAAAAGCTCTGAAAATTCATTTGATGATGTCAGAGGAATAAGAGACTGATATTCAGTTACATCTGGAAAAGATTTTCCTTCCATACCCAAGCTTTCATGTTTTTCCCCCTCAATCTTCCCGAACATGCACAATGTTGCTAGAGAAGTTACTTACACATACAGTGGAGAAGCAAATGATTGACCGGTTCCTCTTGAAATTTCGATAATCTTTTTTGATTTGTGCATTGTGTAACCAAGCAGACTCCTAAATTTTGAAACCTTAATGGGGTCTTTGTAGTCATGAATCGCAACTGAGGTTGTATCCTTGCTAAGAAAAAAGATTGAATATTTTGAGCTTCTTATCCTTTTATCATCTTTAGAGGATGGATTTTTAATTAGGTCCCTTAGGCAAGCCAAGCACTATTAATTCCCAATTTTGAGCATTCCTATTAAACTTTAAGATGCAGTAAATATCCTTTTCAGTAGTTGAAAGGATTCCATCGCAAAATGTTTCCGTCCAATGCCAACAAATGATGCTGTGGCCTTTTATGGGTGAACTATCGGAGTTGACATGCCAAATTAGACATTCAAACCATCTTCTGTTTCATATAAAATGAAATTTAGATTTTCTCTTTACACCTTTCCAATGTCCTTTCATCAAATTCATACCGTTGGATAATTTTCTGGCAAATGCACACACATTATAGACCCTCCCTAATTTTCCCTGGAGCAGCTGTTTAACACTTGAGCAATAAAAATTCACAAAGCTCTCTGCAGATGTATGTTAAAGGTATTGAACTTTTAAAACTTTGTCTCCTTCCACCTTGTATATTTTATCAGGAAAACACAAAAAATTGCGCGTGTGCTATTTTACGCCAAATGGTATTATTGACATAAAAAAAGAAAAAGAGGGGAATGGAATATACTGGTAGAAGTAAGGAGAGTACGTTACTATTCTTCTTTCTCTCTGCAAGAAATCTGTTTTGAAGCTTTATGACAATCTGTTTTCTGAAACTGTATCAACTATAGATTATGTTATTAAAGCATCTTGTAGTCAATTTTCTTTTACTTTATAAGTGAGCTAACATATTGTTGTTTCGTGGAATCACTTTACGTCTTTAACTGAAGGTTTGCATGAAAGAATTGCATTGGAGAAATAGTCCGCTGATCATGTCACAGTGTGGTTCCAAAGGTTCTCCAATTAATATAAGTCAGATGATTGCTTGTGTTGGTCAGCAGTCAGTTGGAGGACGACGTGCTCCGGATGGATTTGTAGACCGAAGTCTTCCTCATTTCCCAAGAAAATCCAAAACCCCTGCGGTAAGCTCAGAACACTCTTTCAAATATAACAATCTGATTTCATGTATATCTGGGGGAGACATTATACTTATTTCATTAGATAGCATACGCCAATTTGGTATGGACAATAATACTGCACAACTAGCAGTGTGCCATTTAGGGGGTTAATATCTATAGAAGTTTAGCAAATTGCATGGGATACCAGTGTGGGGATTAAAGTTGGTGGTCTCTCACATTGTCTTAAGAACCCATGTCCATTTAATCATTGAAAGTTGTCCAGTCTCTTATGGGAGCTTGAAGACGGAACCTTTTGCATTAAAATTGAGTTAAAAAAAATATTGCTAGTTGTTATGGCAGGAAAGTTAACTATGTTTTGAAGTCATTTTCAAGTTTCTGTAACATTGTGGACAGGCTAAGGGCTTTGTTGCTAATTCATTTTATACTGGTCTGACGGCAACTGAGTTCTTTTTCCATACAATGGGTGGAAGAGAAGGCCTTGTGGATACTGCGGTATGAATTATTCTCTTATTTCATTTAGTTGTCCATCGGGTTTGAATTCTTGTTTACTTCACTTGCCAATATTGTAACTGGAGTAAAACATTCAAGCAACCAATAACTATGTTTCTAGAATGAACTAAACAAAAATCATATCATGTTCCAATAACTTGGAGTTCAGATTGTGGTACATGGAATGCAGTGAGGAACTTTGAACATGAATTTTACATTTTTGGGGTTATTACTAATATTACTGCAGTTATGAAGCATTTATAATTCCTTTTTTTTTTTTTTTTGTAGTTTAAAGTCAATAAAGGTTCTTTTGTAGTTTAAATTCTTGACAGGTTATTAATATTGAGTTTTCTTTGCAGTAGTTATACTCTTTTAGGGTCTCCATTCCTGAAAATATCTGTCATTTTTAGAATTAAAAAAATTTCCAATTCCATTATGATGTTTTTGTCACAAAGGAGGCGTCCTTCTTATACATGGAGAAGTTTAAATGATTACATAAGCATGGAGAATATTTAAAATTTCATGTTTCTTTTTCTCTTGTCAAATCATTGTATGGGAGGTATTCTTTTGTGGTAGATTCAAAAGTTTTTCATGTGTCAGTCCAGAAACTCAATCACTACCATGTGGTTTCTTACTCTTCCATGGCACAATAATCCCTCCCGAAAAACATCAGGCTGTGATAGATCTATATGAGATGGAGATCCTTACCATCTAGTTTTAAAAAATCCTAGATAAAATAGCCTAGCTATGATTGGAACCTTCAAACATCTGTGATCATTCTTGATTGGAAAGAGTTCCATTGAGACACATCCATCTGTCGACAAGATGACTCTTCTTAAAATCTGCATAATAATGTCAGATCACGGGCTCTGGGCTCTCTTCAAATCTTGATATGTATCTTTAAGTTAGGAGAGATGCTTTTTTCACTTGTGTGCATGAAGTAACGCCAATTGTTTCATCTTTAGAAGTGCATAACATTGCAGGTATGTCAAATACATTCAGATTTCTGTGTAAGTGAATTGTCATTAAAAGCTGCTGTATATAATCTAATTTCTCTGGATTGTGTTTCTGACTTCAATTTTCATTTGTCATGTTGGCACAAGTCACCCCCTTTTGTTCAGAAAAAAAGAAAAGGATGAAAAAAGAGATTGTGACCCATGCAGGATTTATTTTGTGAAAAACCTTAGGTTGATGCCATGTTGAGGGGAGAAAGGTTGAATGGCGTGTTTCATCCTATCTATTTACAATAATACTGAATCCCAGGAACTAATTATTAATGTTCTGATTTGTCATTGCATTACTCTATTTACTTTTTCATATTTTAGTTATCCCCTATACCCTAAAATTGACAAAAATATCGGATATTTAATGCATCCATTATGTGGATGCTTGCACCTTGTTGGTTTCAAAAGTGAACCTTATGAGTGATTGTTGCTGTAGTATGACCTTGTCACGGTTACTCTGGCTTGCCAATTAGAATTGTAAAATGCTTAGGAATCTTGGGCCTATTTTGCACATTGGGGTGTAATAGATGTAACTATGATGGTGATTTTCCTGCCTTGGGCACATTTATTGATATATAATTATTGTTGCAGGTGAAAACAGCAGAAACAGGTTACATGTCCCGTCGACTTATCAAAGGGTTGGAGGACTTATCTATTCAATATGATAACACAGTACGAAATGCAAGTGGATGCATTGTTCAATTTATGTATGGAGATGATGGCTTGGATCCTGCAAAAATGGAAGCAAAAGGTGGAGTACCATTAAATTTTGGTAGATTATTTATGAAAGTAAAGGTAAGTAACTTTTCTTTATCGTTGACTTCAAAGTGAATCGACTATTCACAAAGTTGAAGATGAATGTATGTTAATTAGCTAGCCATACTCTGCAGGCCATTTGTCCCCCCAGGGAGGACTACCTTTCTCCTCAGGATATATATGACATGGTGCCAAAGTTGATTTTGAAGTACTGCAATGATCATGATGGAATTTGCTCTGATGCCTTTAAGACAAAATTGAGTTGCTTCCTTGAAGATCGTACTAGGAGCTTGCAAAACCTGATTAAGATGGTTAGTGGTATTGAAAATGAAAATTCTGAGGATGTGGAGAAGATCAAAGGTCTAGGAAAAAATTCGATGACTACAGAAAATCTTGCTCATAAAATATATGGTATTACTGAGAGGCAGCTACAGGTGAATGTCATCGTTTTTTGATCTTTTTTCTTTCGACTAATAGTCCATTGCAGTGGTCCAGTAGTGATTCTTTCATTTGTGTCCTGATTTTCTTTTATAACCAAAACAGTTACAATTGAACTGAATGGCTATGATAGCGGTGGATAACAAGTGAGAGAAATACTGAGTGTTAACAAAAGTGAGGTGGTATGATCTAATAGGGGATTTGTTCAGAATCATTTTAGAGATGTAATAACTAAGTTTAAATTGTTTAATTGATTTCGCAATGTATTACTATATTCTTTATTGTCTTCATGCTACACATTATTTTGGTAGTCACCAATTATACTTAGGATTAAGTGTAATTTGTTTGTTGGCATGCTCTAGATTTGATTTTGGTTAATAGCGTTGATTGATGCACTCTCTCTCCTCTTTTGTCACTCTTTCTCTTTGTCGGATCCTAATTTGATAATCATTGCTGCGGTAGTCAATCCTAGAATACCTGTTATAATATATCAAAATATTGGGCACATTCTTAAGCCTTCAAAATAATCTGGAATAAGAAGAGTTATTAGTTTAGTTTTCCTCATTAGAAAAGGAATATGTTTCTACTTTATTTTGTCCTTATTAGTTTAGGGTTTAGTTTATTAAAAAATAATAAGAATCGTTATTAAGTAGGATTTTAGTCTTATTTTGGAAGTTTATTGGGGTCTCCTACTCTATTAGGAATAAGGCTTAGATCTTTTCTGGATATATATATATATATATATTATTTTCGACATTCAAGGAATAAGAAGGATAGATTACTATTGAAGCGTGAAAATTTTTCTAAGAGCGATTCTGTGATACTTAGGGGTGATCCTCAAACTTTAGAAGTGATTTTTAGAAATCTATTGGTATGATTCCGATAGTTTTGTTTGTTTCAAATCCTGTGTGATCATTAGTTCTTGAGACAAACCTAAGAGTCATTCTTAGACCTATCCTTTGTTTCAATTCCTTATTTTCTTAATTCCGGCCCTATATTCAACATTCCAGCAGCCCTAAATCTATATTTTTGTTATCAAATATTATCATGTCCTTCATTGTTCCTACAGCCTAATTTCTGTGATTTTTAGCAACTATTGATATCTCTTCTATTTGTCCTACATCAGGAAAACTTACATTTGTCGATTATACTGTTGATTGCTTGAATATTTGTACACATTCTATAAGATCCAATAATTTTAGGTGTTAAAAAGTTGGCACAACTAATGAGCTAAGACTTTCTTGAATGAAACTCTCACAGAAAAGATATGTGACTTGCATGTTCTATTCAATCCTCATTCTAAATTCAAATTATAATGTGTAAGGTTAGGAAATAAGGAGTTAAGACACAAGCTACGTCACAGTGAGTATCTTGCCTAAATGGAAGTTCATTTGGAGGATTATCATGTTTGAGATAAGGGAATTCAGTGAACAAAGCATCTATTTCTCGATGACATGCAACATATAGAGACTTTACAGAACCACTATAAGCTAGTGGGTATGGGCTTTTCAAATTGTTTTTTTTTTCCCTTCAGGATCATTATAATTTTATAGATGAATGTTATGCTAATTATATGCAACTTTGTCCTCTGATTTTGTTTCTCTAGAAGCAGGTTTAGAGTGGTTTGGAATGATGCTATTATATGCCTAAAGATGAAATTGTGATATCTCCCATGATTCATGACATCCAAGTTGTAAAGTTACAGTCAACCTAAAAAGATACAGGCAACATCATTATAACCTCCATTACAGGAATTAGGATTGGCTCAGTGACTATTACGTGATTTTATTGATTCATGCTACACCAAAGTGCTGAAGGTGTGATGGCATGAATGTCACTCTATAAACTTGATTTTCTTTACCTACTTATCATCTGGCAACTTATCATCATCCATAGACTACATTTCACAAAACAATTGATTTTGTTTGGTCATTTAAAGGTTAGATATCTTTGTGGATAATGAGGTGCTATATTGCCTTTAATATGGCAATGATGATTCTAAATTTGAGGATTACGGCATTGAGATCCTCTCAAAGACGACAGTTAGAATATACTTACCTTTCTTAGCAGTGCGATCCTTATAGGGAGTTCTAGGCATAGATATTTAGCATATCTATTAGAAGGAAACTGATGTTAGAATGGGAAAAGTATAAGTTATGCATGAGTTAATCAGCACATTTAGGCATGATCATCCATTGATTGCATGCCCTTTATACCTGATTTGTTGGCTTGTTGTGTATTTCTTATCATAAACTTGAAGAATTTTCCTTTTGTATTTCTCTTTCCCTTGTTTCATTACAGTTTTTTTACATGCAAAAATGCAGTCATTTTTAAAAGCCTGCATTGATCGTTACATTGGCAAAAGAGTTGAACCTGGAACTGCAATTGGGTGCATTGGAGCTCATGGTATTGGGGAACCAGGAACACAAATGACATTAAAGACTTTCCACTTTGCTGGGGTTGCAAGCATGAGTATCCTAAATTCATAGAATTTGATGGTTATTTGTTTGTTGAATTAATCTTAGATCCATCTCTATTGATGGTTTATCAATTTTGATTTCTTAGCCTTGTTTTAGATATAACACAAGGAGTTCCCCGTATTAAAGAAATTATAAATGGAGCCAAAAAAATCAGCACACCCATCATAACTGCAGAACTTGAGCATAACACTAATGTGAGTGCTGCTCGAATTGTAAGAGGACGCATTCAAAAAACCATTTTAGGACAGGTATGTCAGTCATGTCAATAACTTGTCAATTTTATGATTATGTTGATTTGGTGCTACTGAGTCTTGTACTCAATTTTTTTTTTCCTTTGGAGATACTTGAAATAACTGCATCATCTTGTCGTCAGTTCTATTTGATCATCACTGCTTATTTAACATTCACGATTGTGCTTTTTTTTAGAGTTAACTTTCCTCCTACTCCCAGAGCTCATTTGCACCAGTGTTAAATGTTCTACACATGTAATTTTAAGTCTTTCAAAATCAAAATTTTTTTCATATTTTGTCTCTATGTAAGTTATGTAATTTTTGCTATTGTTCTCACAAATAAGTTCACTATTCACTCATAAAGTTGAATTCTGCTTTTTCATCTGGTTTCCTATCGTACTACAGGTTGCTAAGAGCATCAAAGTTGTAATGACTTCAAGATCGGCATCAGTAGTGGTCACACTCGACATGAAAATGATTCAGGAACTACAGTTGTCTCTGGATGCTAACACTGTGAAGGAATCAATTTTACAAATTCCTAGAATTAAACTAAAGAGTCAGGTGGAAAATAATTGTGTTATGTACTTTGATAATTTGATGATTATTCATACTAATGGGGGTATGTAACATGCAGCATATCAAGGTTTTGGATATTAGAAAGTTGGAAGTTCTTCCTCAAGGGGATAGAAACAAAATTCATTTTGAACTTCATTCACTTAAAAATATGCTTCCAAATGTTGTAGTCAAGGTGAGACTTTTGAGACATGTGTTAATCGTCTTGTATGATTGTGTCCACACCCTTCTGGCAAGCATTACAAAAGTTAAATGTTGGTTAACGTCTTTTGTTGATGCCAGGGTATAAAAACTGTTGAACGAGCTGTCATTGCCCAAAAAAAACGTGATGACAAAGAGAGCAATCAAGGGCAGCCAAGATACAACATGCTAGTGGAGGGGTCTGTTTGAATAACCAGATGACATTGTTTTAGGCAATTCAGTGGTCTTATGCATGTTTTTGTGTCTTACGTTTTTATATTCTGCTCTTGGTTCTATTTTAATAATGTAAATTTGTATATGCCTTTGATTTGATATTTTGGGATATGCTTTGGGAGCCACAATAACATACTTGTTCAAAAGTAGGATAAAATTTGGATCATATTAACCTTATTACCATAATTGTCAAAATTCTAGTAGTCTAATATCTAATGAATCCCATAATTCTCTCTCTACAAAATTTTCACCCTCCCGAATTATTTTATATACTGGACTAGCAAAAGCTGTCTTTTGAAGCCTTCCTATTGCTTGTTTATGTCTAGCTTGAGCAGTGGTGAATATAATGTGAATTTTTAGTTCCTGTTGTTTTAACGCATTGCTAGCTTAACATAAAATTATTTGATTGACAGATAATTCTATTATAAATCTTACATTGCTTAAACATCTTTTCAGCAATGGGCTATAATTCTATTACAAATCTTACATTGCTTAAACATCTTTTCAGCAATGGGCTTCAAGAGGTTATGGGTACAGAAGGAGTTGACGGACGCAAAACAACGAGTAATCATGTCATGGAAGTTCTGGGCACACTTGGAATTGAGGCTGCAAGAAAATGCATCATTGATGAGATAAAACAGACAATGGAAAGTCATGGAATGAGCATAGATATTCGGCATATGATGCTTTTAGCAGATCTAATGACATTCAAGGTGCTCACTTTTGTTTGACATGGATTTGTGTTGATGGCATCATCAAATGTCTAACCAATAGATTGGGGATTTATTGCGATATTTTGTTATAATTTAACAGGGTGAAGTTCTTGGGATAACTAGATTTGGTATCCAAAAGATGGGTAAAAGTGTGTTGATGTTGGCATCATTTGAGAAAACAGCAGATCACCTTTTCAATGCTTCTGTAAATGGGAGGGAGGACAACATTGAAGGAGTTAGTGAATGCATCATTATGGGCATCCCAATGCAATTGGGTACTGGAATTCTTAAGGTCCAACAGAGGTAAGAACATAGTAGATCATTAGCTGCTGTAGAACCCAAATTATTGTGATGCTTGCTTTCTATTGGAAAGATAAATTTGTGCTATGCCTGACCATGCATTCCTCATATATATGTGGCTAAATATCTCTTTGAAATTTAATTTTGCACATGGATCAGTCTCTTGAATATGAATTAATTTTGTGAAGCATATTCAGTTAGCACAATAAAAGTAGTTGATCTACAATATAAAATCAGAATCCTTAAGTAAAATCCTGAAATGTTACTGAATTGCCTTCAGTCTCTCTGGTTTGTCTCATCATGCACAATTTTTTTAATACATTGTTTAGTTCAAAAAACTCTTCTTTTGCAAATATCTTATTTAGTTCAAGAAAATCTTCTCTTGCAAATATCTTTTTCAATTGTGTTGATTCCTGAATCCAACACAAGAAGGGAGAGAGATTTTATGTTTTCACTGTATTTGAAAACGAATGAATGAGTCAAGGTTTTAAATTGTGGACTATGGATTATACTGCGGTTGGACAATAGCAACAATTACAATGACGTGGGCACAATTGAGGAAAATAAAGCCACAATTGTAGTCAATCACGGTAATGGTTTGGACTGCAAACACATTATTGCATTTGGAATTCTGATGACGACTGCAATTTAAAAACTATTTTACAAATTGTTATATTCATATGAAATAATTTCATAATGTGTATTACAGACAATTTATCAATTGCTACACTAACACGACCATATGCAACCCAAAAATCGTGCTTTCTTGCTTACATTTATGAACTAAGACCCAATATATATTATGCAATTCATACATTCACTCCAATGCTTTATAGCTTCTCAAGGCTTTTAGCCACTCTCTATTGTGCCAAAAGTTCATCCCCCGACTTAATTATGACTTAATTGTATCTAAAATTAACTTAAATAGTCGTGAGACTCAAAAATTAGTCGTTATAATGGTTAGTTTCTAGCTAAGATTAGCTAACCGATCACCCTATATAGAAATTAATTCTCGATAACTTTTGAAAACCACTTTTGGCTAGTCAGTCATAAACCTTTAGCCAGCCGATCATAACCATCTAGTTGGCCCATCAGCTAGTCTTTCATAAACCTCTGGCTAGCTAATCATAACAAAATGTTTGCAGTAAGCCTAGATGCAAATAATCATATAATGATTGAGATCATAATTCACTGAAATGATGAAGATAAAGTAAAAAAAAAAGATTATAATGATCTGTTAAAAAAAGATTATAATGTTACATCCTTAGTGGCTCCTACTTGTCTTGGATTGCTTTAACTCTTGAATTGCATTTGTGCTCCACTTTGTTCATTTTGTTTAGCTTTTATTGCTTAATTCATTCAATTTGCTCCTCTACTCACTCCGTCATTCCATTGAATTTACTTGAATTTTTGACAAATTACTTAACTAATAGCACTAAATATAGTAGCATCATGAAAACTTAGAATTTCACTTGATTCAATAAATTGTTTGAGGTACTTGGATACTGGAAGATTCCCTCATGGCCACATTCTTTTTTACCTTACATGTTTTTGGGGTTGTGACCTGAATAGCTGGCAGTGCCTAATAAGGTGGTGTAGCGTCTGCCTTCCATTTAACATGCTTGGCTCCATTAGGTTATTTAGTTACTTCAAATAGACTAGCAGAATAATCATGATCTGTCAGAACATTGGCTTTATTTATTCGATGGATGACTTGAAGATTGAATTGCATTGTCTGTTGGTGAATTCATTATCAAACAAAACTTTTTCTGGCTTTCTGTGATTGTCATGTTAAACAAGGCGGTAAATTTAGTTGTTCGTCGATGATTCTTTGGCTCTAATCCTGGTTATCCATGGTCTGCAAGTAACATATTTTTTGAACATTAATTGTTGGTGATTAAGAACCAATATTAATATTTGCTGCGTGAATTTATACGGTATTTGCTTCTATAGCTTTTTGACATCCATTGTGAAATCTTGAGGAAATTTCATCATTGAACTAGGATAGAATGCTTGCAGATGCATAGACATGCATTATTTTAGAAAAGGGAGTGTAGGATTCTGTGTGTAGCTGCTTTTCGTGCATGATTTTGGTTTCATGGTTTCAAGCATGGGCAAAGTAGCCAAGGACATAAAGATAAATTGAGAGGTTAATATCCTTGATCAAGTTTGAACAACTCCAATAGGTTTGTTTCTTGTAAAGGGCCTGCCCTTTTGTCCCTACTAAAGATATTTCAACGTAATACCTTTCACTTTTGTTATTTACTATGAGACATAGCATTGACTGTCATCTTATGTCATTTTGCCTGAATGCCTGCGTTATTGTATGCATTCTTTGCTTAATTGCATGACTTTTACCCATGTGTCTCTTAAGAGTACAGATTGTAAGCATGGCTGTTTAAGATCTTGATAAGAGTAAAATTAGTCTTAAATCTTCTAAAGTTTTGATGTTTAAGCCCTAATCTTTTTTGTTTTTTATTGGTTCCCTCATTGTCTTACAATATTACAAATCACTTCAACAGTATTTCTTGATAGCTTGATTTGTAAAGTACTAATAGAAAGTAACTTTTGAAGTCAACCAAATGCTTTAAGAAGGTTTAGGGCTTATTATTTAATATATTAAGATTCTAGTAAAATTTTGAATGGTATTAAATGTAAAAAGTAAGTTAAGACTCGTAAATATCAGGAAAAGTTTAGGATTAAATTTATTCTCTCTGTAAATTTGATGAATGAAATTTCTTGCATAATTACTTATATAAAGAACATTTAAGTTGGAAGTAAATTCTTGCGCATAAGTAATGGTATAAAATAAAAGACAATAGTAAATATGAGGGTTAATATTATGGGTAGTTCCTGTAGTCCTTATGATTTCGAAACTACCATTTCAGTCCCCAAACTTTTATTTTTTTTTCAATTATCAGTCCTTTATTAGATTTTGCTTATGCGGAGCAATGAATTTTTGACATTCCATGCCACATCAGTAAAATTTGATAAAGGACTGATGTTTGAAAAAAAATAAAAGTATAGAGATTAAAATAATAATTTTCAAACCATAAGGACTAAAGTGATAATTTAAAACATTACATGGACTACTCATCATATTAACTCTAAATATAATCTTACGCCTTGTAAATCTTTTATAGAAGTCTTATTAACACTTTTAATTGTCCGTTGGAATAATTATTGTATAGCATAGTTTATTTATTTGATAAAACATTTCTGTTGGATATCCTCTGATTATGATAATATGTATATAATGCTCTTCGTCCCGTCCCATCCTGTGCCGTCCAATTTGGAAATTGTTGAAAGAAACTGGAGGGTGACTGGGCACTTGTTTTGTATATCTTGGTGATCCGGAAGTAATGATTCACTTGTTTACTTTGATGCCATTTATAGTTTAAAAACGCAAGTTTTGTGTTGCTCACTCGCAAACTCTGTGTGCAGGGTTGATCCACCTCCATTGTTGCACTATGGATTAGATCCTATCATCTCTTAAGTTCAGTTTGAGAAGCTCGTCCGTGCAAAATCATGGCTGTATGTGTGGTGGAAAAGCAGTTGTCAACCCACTTGATCAGGCGTAGAATTGTACATAGAAACATAAACAATGGATGTCTCGTCTATTTTTCTTGTTATATATCATGTATGTTCAATGCCTAAAATTGTTATTGATCATAAAATAGTTATTAGAATTCTAATTTGTATTTTAATGGTTACATATAATAATTTAAACCAGTAGTTAAAGATAGAAAGAAAGGCTTTACTGGCTCGTCACTTCGACTATTGGTGACATCGAATTATGTAAACGTGAAGCCTCACAAGACCGCAATTTATTATGTTCTGGTGCTGTCATTGGATTCCATATGAAGTAGACTTAACCTTGTCATCTAAATCATGAAAGGCTGCCTCGTCAGTTTTACATGTTTTCCCTTCAAGTCAGTATAGTCATGGTTATCAGTATATTCAAGGCCCCTGAACTTTTAGTAAGGTGGACGTTAAGAAAGTGTTTTTGGGAAATTTTCGAAACAAGGAGTCAGAACTGGAACTTAAATCTCACTGAATTAGGTGAACGATATAGGATTAATTATTTTTTTTTCTTTTAGTTAATTTTATTCATGAAATTATCATGATTATTATTTAATTTTTTGGAAAATTTCCGAAACGAGGATTCAAACTGGAACTTAATCTCATTGAATTAGGTGAACAATATAGGATTAATTATTTATTTTTCCTATAGTTAATTTTATTCATGAAATGATCATGAATATTATTTAATTAGTTATAAATAAGTTCAAAATAAAACGAATAAATTTCAATATTGTTTATAATTCTGAATAAGTATCAATAAGAAATAGAAATTAATTGCGAATCTTTTTTTTGTATAATTTCAAATGATTTTCAAAAAGTAGTGAAAATAAAAAAAAAAGTATGAAAATCGTTTGGTGAAGACTAGAGAAAGAGTTTCTAGTGAAGAATAAAGACTGAGGACTAAAAGGATGAAAGAGTTGGTGGTGGAGACTAAATGTTGAAGACTGAAAAAGGAGGAGAGAGGAGGAGTGCTTAATGGGAGAGAATTTTTTAATGGGAGTAAGAATAAGATAAGAAGCTGCGGGGTGAGAAAGATGAGTCCAAAACAAAATATTGATGAGTTTGATTATATGGTTATCATTTAGAGCTATCTATAATCATTTTCCATATAAGACAAGGAGTATTAAGATATTTTGATCAAAACATTCCTTGTCTTATACGGAGGATGACTAGGAATGGTCATTAGTAGATAACCATCTATATATATCTCAAACGGTTATCAATATTGGAAAAAAAAAAACTAGATATATATGTATTATATAAGTATTGAAAATCTTGGTCCCGAGTATTGTATTATATCGGTTGATGTTAGTTGATACTAGCTTTATTGGATGATACTAGTCAGTATTGAAAATATCAATAAATACTGGAGTCAAATTAAAAATTAAATTTTTTTAAGGATTAAATTGCAAATATGTTAAAAATTTTAGAACATTAATCGACCAATGCTAAGATTGATAGATTAGTTGATTGAAATATAACTTCCCCAAACTCAAAATATAGTCATTCTTCATTTCATCTCTTTCATTCGGTCTTTCTTCTTCTAAAACACCTACTTCCCAACAAGTTTCACAAACCTAAGTTAAAGACCTCAGTTCTAGCCTTCATCTTCTTTTAGCAACGGATTCTCCCTTGAACCTTAAATAATCACAAGTTTCCTCAGTTTTCATCATTTTCCCTCTTGGGAGTTCCCTTCCTTTCTAGTTTCAAGCGAGATTCTGGCAACGGTTCTAGTTCTTTGACACCTTTTCCACATTTAGTTCCATTTGCCTATATCATTTTGATGCATTTAAAATGAAATTGATTTTGGATAAAACCTTAACCTTTACAAAATTAGGAACCTTTAATTTTAGCAGAGTTTCATGTAATTAGTTATCAATTAGTGTTTAATTCATCATTTATAAACACTATAGAAGTTTAATTTCATAAGAATACATTTATATTACATAAATTTTGGATTTTCGAGAATTAGAGTTTTGGAATTGGAATTTTTCAATTTTTGGCGAAATCCCTTATAGTTTTTTAAAATTAAATGTATTTTCACGAAATTGGAAGTAAAATTGAGCTCGTTGAATCATCAATCCAATTAATTTATATTTTCATAGAATTAGGGTTTCATAATTGGGATTTTTCAAATTCTAGCAAAATTTTTCATAGTTATCTAAAATTGAATACATTTTCATGAAATTGAAAGTAAAATCGAGTTAGTAAAATTATCAATTACATCTAATTTCTTTCAATTTAGGTTTTCCCTAAATTAGACATTTAGAATTTGGTTTATAAAATTACTTTTATATGTAGATTATTTTATGTAACGACTTATGTTTGCTTGCTAGTTACAATTAGTTTGTTGTACTTAATTAATTGCAATTATTTTAATAGTTGAGTTATTTAATGACTTATATTTGTTTAGTAGTTATGATTATTTTGTTGTGCTTAATCAATTATATATATTTTATAGGTAAAAATGGAGGAGAGTTTAAGTACTGTTGACAATTCAATCTCTTTTGGTACATGTGTTAATCTAGAATAGAATCGTGGGAGATTACTTCCTAGTATGAAGAACTAGATAATATGTTCTTATTATAACAAACATTTGAAAGGTAGGGGAATTACTATTTTAAAGAGACATTTAGCGAGGATAAAAGATGATGTGGAACCTTATAAGAAAGTTAGCTATGATGTAAAATGGCCAATGAAAACCTTGCTTGAAGAGTATTATGTTAAGAGAGATAGAAAGAAAAAGACTGAATTATGATTTGGAAGTGGATGTTTAATTTTTTGGTGGTTAAGATAATACTAACAATGTTAAAGCTACTATTCTTATCCAATAAGAAGCGATTGTTAAAGGTTTAAGTTCAAATAACATGAGGAAAATAACAAAATAAATTTATAATTTTTTTCCTTAAAAAAACTCCTAAAGCTCAACCTTCAATTCATAGGCATTACAATTAAAAAAAAAGAAGAGATCTCATAATGTGGATATGACAATAGATAGATGGTTGTATGATGCAGATGTCATTCAATATATCTCAATCTTATTATTACAAGTCTATAGTAGATGTTGTTATCTCTTATGTTCTACTAGATAAAGCTTCTTCAATGTCAACTATAGAGGCACGCTTTTGAACATTTCAATTATGAAAATTAAAAATATTTTAGTGCAAGAAGAATAAGTTAGATAACTTATGGGTGTTCAATTATGTGTTATAGTTAGACAAATAGAGACAAGAGCTTATTTTGAATTTTTGGTTTATTTTACTAAAGAGACAATATTTTTTAGTTCAATTGATGCAACTAGCCTTACAAGGAATGATGATACTCTTATAGATTTTTTTTATGAAATTGTGAATAAGGTTGGGCTTGAAAATATTGTATAATTAATCACTTACAATGATGCTAGTTATAAATCAACTGAGAAGAGGCTTTAAAGGATGTATAATTCTTTATATTAGACTCTTTGAGCTACACATTGTATTGGTTTAAAGTTGCAAACTATAAAAGATGTTGGATACTTTCCTTCCATTGATGAGATTATATAAAAAGAAAGAAAAATCACAAAGTTCATTTATAATTGTGCATAAGTTTTAAATTTGATGAGAAAGACTTCAAAAATAGTAGGAACTTATATTGCCTTGTCATTACAATATTTACAACTAATTTCTTATTACTTTAATATTTTGTTCAAATGAAGGAGTTGATACAAATGTTTACGAGTGACAAGATGGTTGTATCTCGGCATACTAGGTTTATTGCAAGATTTAAGGTTTCCAAGATTAAACTTGAAGATCATGACTTTTGGTCTTAATATCAGTTTATCATGTAAGTTTGTGAGCCTTTGGAGAGAATACTTTATTTGATAGATAAAAAGGTCATAATAAGATACTTTTATGATGCTATGGAGAGGGTAAAGGAAGAAATCAAATCTATTTGAAAAATAAGTTTTCTTTGTGTTCTCTTTACCTTACTGTCATTAATAAGAGATAGAAAAGAAAATTTTATTTTTTGTTATTTATTGATAAATTATTTTTTAATCCAAGTGTTTATTTTAGATAAAAAGCTGAATTTAATAAGGGAATGTTATTAATTATCACCACAATTATTACGCATAAGATGATACAAGAGCTTTTTTGCTCATAAATGGAGACATATAAGGATGATTATGGTAATTTCAGGATGCTATTGCAATACATCAAAGAGATAAACTTAATCATAGTATAAATTTTTTTACTTTTGTTACTTGTTTAAAATTAATCATTGCTTTATTTTGTTTATAAAATTATTTTCATTGTTCTATAATTGCTTGGTGGGAATAATTTGGAAGTCATATTCTATAATTGTAAACGTTTATAATTCGAATTCTTAGTCAATATGTGAGAGCAATTGAGTGTGTTGAATATAAATTTTCCAAATTCTTAATAATTTAATTTTATTAGTTTACTAGAACTCTTAATAGAATAAGTAGTTATATAAATCCAATTTGCTTTGGTATATCGATACTTAGCATATTGAATTTATGAAGAAGTAATTTTTTTTGATGAGAGTGACTTGGAAGATAATCCTCGTTGAGAGAGTATTAATATGTCATTCAGTACGTTGGAATTAAATGATAATGATAATAAGATTCCATTTAATAATGAGAATTTCATATCAAATGAAAATTGGGGCCATTATGATTTGAGCAAATATATCGTGAAAAGAGGTTTCAAGTTTTTAGGTTTTTCTTTTTTTTAGTTTCACTTTGTTTTTGATGTATGTGTTAAATTCTATATATACAGTATAAATATAAAACTTCTAATTGTATGTGTTTTTGTTTCAGATTTCAGTTCCGCTTTGTGGTGTTCCTCAGCTCGAACTTAGAATGTAATGCTTGTAGTTTTAAGTATTATTCTTATTATATAAGGTTTTCATACAATTAATTGTAATATTTTAAGTAAATTTTATTATTTTCAATTTTGTTTTATATTATGGTTTGTGAATTGGACATTTTTTCTTATAATAATTCAGGTTATTATTTATATGAGAATATGCAAATATTATTAATAAGAATAAAAAAGATATTTATTATTATATCAATTTTATAATATTATTAATTTTTTTGAGAAATGGTTAAACTTATAGTAAAGTTTAAAACTATGTAGTACAATACATTAAAGGGTTATTTGTAGATTTTATAAAATTTAAAAATTATTTTATAATTTTAAAAATTGTACCTACTATTAGCTAGAACTAGTTCTAGTACCAGTACTCAACATTATTGAAAATTGTTAATGAAGAGAGATAAAAATAATATAAGCCTTGTAAATTGTTTCATTATGGTCATTTAGTATTTGTTTTGATTAAGTTTTTTCCCTAAGTTTAAATAATTTTTTGGTTGAATAAATAGGTCCTATATCATATTTTTTATTTTATAATATTTTAATTATTTTATAAATTCACCTAAAAATTGTAGATTTTGAAATAAATGATTTTCTTCAAATATTTTTATAACAACATTATATAGTTTAAGGACTTGTGTTGTTAGGAATTTTCTTAAAATTCTAAAATAAAATTTTCTTTTAAATATAATAGAAGTAAGTTTTTTTTGTATGAAAGCATTTACTTATTACTCTTTACATAATATTGAAGGATTTGAAATTCTTAGTGATAATGAGAAACAATTTCATTTTAAAATGCACTTTTAATTATTGCTTTTATTTTAATTTTTTATCAAAATTTGTAGAATTGCATAAATGATATAAAAGATGTCAACAGTACACACATTACCATCTTAGATCATACTATTTAGTTTTAATAAAAATAAAAATTACTTGATTATCCATTAATAAAGATTAATAGTTTATTTTCATTTCAATTAAACATTTTATTTCTATATTTTTTATTCTTATAATTTTATATCAGTTCTACACTAATTTTATAATAACCTATACTGATTAAACTTCTAAACGTTAAACCTTTCTTTTTATCGGCTCAATATTTAGTTTGATTTTTAGAACATTACTTTTTATTCTGTAAGAGTATTCAATCTAACATTTTTCTACTTGAAATGTTTTTATTTTTATTTTAGTTATTCTTAATCAAATAACATTTGTGACATAGTTAATGTTAGTGTAAAAAAATTCACATTATTTCTCATATCGCTAAGTACAACAAACAAGTTTCACTGTACTACACTTTTTGTGTGTGTGTGGAGAAATGCATTGTACTACACACTACCACAATAGTTATAAAACAAAAGGTCCATTTTGATTTTTAAATTTTTATTTGACTTTAATAATTTGTGATATTTATATAAGTCATATATGTAATAAAATTAATTTTAATAGAGCGATGAATAAATATAACTATTAATTTCAATTCGAATTTTTAAAAAAGTTTTCATGACACCTCTTTTTCTTTTCTTATGAAAGGTTATAAAAAAATCTTTATCTACACTTTAGTAGCCAATTTAGCTCTCATAATGATAGTGGATCAGCTCTCACCAAAGAATACAAGTGTCATAAATTCAAATTAACAAACTTTTTACTAGAATTAATGGCCCTACCTATTTAGGGATCAATTATGATAATTTTTATATTTAGAAGAATTTACTTAAACATTACAAAAGGTTGGAGTCAAATTTTAATTTTAATAAAAATCTCAAAAAACAAAATTACCTTTTACCACTAACTATACAAACAACTTTAGCATATTATCTAACTTATAACAATAAAAATGATATTATGTGTCACATTAAAACTTGCTAATATATTAACAAACTGCAATCTCTATATGTTGTCACATTGATGCCACACTAATAGTAAGAACCTATATTATTTCAAAACAATGAAAAGAGTTAGTGTTTATTATAAGCACTCAATTATTAAAGTTAGAAATTGGTATTTGATTGAAAATATTATAAAGTTGATAAAAAATATGTTTTGAAGAGTATTTAACTTTAAAATTATGGACTATAAAAAGAGAATGAGAATTATGGATGATGCAGACATAAATTTAAAAAAAAAAATACAAGTGTAATTGCAATTGTGAGAAATCGCTTTAACGATTTAGAGGGCAATCACAATATTATGATTCCAAGTGATAGTTGTTAAGGATAATTGAAAACATCAAGAGTAATTATGAAAGACAATGGTTATAATTAAAGCACGCATCAGATAACTGCATCTACAATAGTAAGAAATTGTACTTACAATTTGATCATAGAGACTAAAAAAGGATTAGGTAATTGCATTAATGAAGGCATAGAGAGAATAATGTTACCAATCAAAGTCAAAACATTTGGCTTGACATATAAAAAATAATCACATTCAAAAAATTGACATTGTCATAAAAGAGTTTTCAAATAAATAATTTAGTTCCATAGAATTATACTTCTCAAATAATTCCTAAACCCACAAAGAATTTTAACAAGAGAATGGCTATATGGCCAGTAAGTGATGGCTACTAAAATGAATGCTTGTCATGTAGAATTTTAAAATGAATGCTTTAAATAAAAGAGTTAATAGTAAAAAAAGATGATAAATCTTTTCACATTTTTTTCAGTTAAGCGATCAAAATTTTAAAATTTTCAATTAAGTGATTAACGTTTAAAAGGTTAATTAGTTAAGTTAAAAAGTTTGATGCCGTTAGTTGGAAATTAACGGCGCTGATGTGGTGACACGACAGGACCCAACAATCCTAATCCGATTCTACTCATTTCAACTTTTTTTTTATTTCGATTAATTTTTTAAATATTAATCACTAAATTGAAAAAATTTTCAAAGTTTAATCACTTAATTAAAAAATACAAAAAGGTTAGATTAATAATCTATTTAAAATTTTTTAATATAGATTCATTTCATAAATGAATGTTTTTACATAATATTTAAAAATATAATTAAAATATTTAATTATTATTAAGTAAAAATAATATTAATAAATTTAAAAA
>JAOXYD010000005.1:20415426-20432240 GCA_028565735.1 Pinacopodium congolense
ATTGATATAAAATTAACTAATGACTTACTTTTCCCTTTTAATCTTCTCAAATAACCCACTTAGTTTTTATTTAATCATATAAATCATTATATTCGTATAAGTAAATTTTTAAAAACCTTATAAACAAGTTTTTTTTCCTTAGATTAAAAAAACTAACTTAAGTTAAGAGACTAATTTTAAAATTGTTAGCAAACAAATTACAATTCTTATTTTTTAATTATAAAAGTATTACGAATAATTATTTCAAAAAATTAATTAAACATATTCTTATTTAGAATTTACAGTTTGAGAAGTGACAAACAAATTTTTTTATTTATACATATATGAAACTTCATATAACCCGACGGGTCAACCCGCGTTAACCTGACCTAAATTTGACCCAACCCGAACTCTACCCGACCTGAAATTGACCTGAACCCAAATTAACCCGACCTGAACTCGACCTGAACCCGAATTGGTGTTAACCCGAATGACCCGAATCCAAATCGACCTAACTCAAACCCGACCTGAACCCGAATTAGTGTTAACCCGAAATGACCCGAACCCAAAATGACTCAACCCGAACCCGACCTGACCCACCCGATTGACATCCCTAGTTATGGCAGGTTTAGGTTTTAATAGTTTTAATACTCAAATTAAATTGGTTAAGGCTAATCATGCGGAGTACATTGGCTGATTGTTCTTGTAATTGGATACTATAAATAATGAAAGTTGAAATAGAAATGACAAATAATGTAATCATAGTGTTGTAGTGGATTTTGTAGGATTCATTTATTTAAATTACTGACATATTCAAATTCAAAGGTACAGGTTGGAAGTACAAAAGGTTTTGATAGCAGAATCTTAACTTATGATAACAATCGTTCATATAAACCCTGCAGGTGACCAGAACAAGGTTGGAAAAAATATATATGAAAAAAAAGAACTAGACATTTGAAACTTCATCCGGCTTCTTCTCATCTAATAAGAGAGACATTTAGAATATGGAAGAAGAAGCGGGTACAAATAAGCCCTGTGAAACTAGGACGTTGTTCCAAAGTTAATAATAAGTGGGAAAAAAGAGACGTTACTACATTAGAGGTCTTAAATTTATGGTATTTTAATTTTTATTCGATGCCGGCCTCTGTTTGTGCTGTGCTATCATTCACAGCCAACGGGTTATTCCATGTTCTCTATTTATAAAACAAAATATGTCTCTCTCCAATCTCCGGCTTTTCCTGAATCCTTTTACTAACCATATTTCCAATAACAAGCTATTTGCCATAACCACTCCGTTTCGTTCCCACACCAAGTTGGTTTCTTTCTTGTCTTTACTGTACTGTCACTTGAATCTTTCTATATGATATCTCCACCAAATCTCATTCTTTGACTTCAAAAACCCAACCTGTAATATTACGATATATGGCTTCCCTTCCTTTTTCTTATCATCATCATTAAAGTCTTTCACTTGTTAATTTTCTGCAACTGCAATCGTCAATACCCATATCTCCAGATTATCGTCTCATCCCAAAAGTATCCATTTTTAGCCGTACTCCTCTCCCTTTTTATATCTGATCGTCTGCAAAACTGTAGTTGATGCACTAACGCAAAAGAAAGAATGTGGGTAAAGATGATCAGATGGCCACCGTGGTCTATATCATCAAGCAAATTTGAAGCCAAACTAATCGTGAAAAGGTTGGACGGCCTGAAGCTTGAACAACCTGATTGTGACGACGATGATGGCAGTAAGAAGAAGGTGGTGATTGAAATAAAGTGGAACGGTGATAAGAGTATTGTTTTGGGTCGTTTAAGGCGTTATATAAAGAGAAACTTCACGGAGGAAGGTAGGATGTGTGGTGATGGGGTCTTTGAATGGAATGAGGAATTCAAGAATGTGTGCAACCTTTCGGGATACAAGGAGGGTGCTTTTCATCCATGGCAGGTTTTATTTACAGTTTTCAAGGTAAGTTCTTGATTCTATACGGTGGAATTCTACCGTCTTGAGAATTTTTTGGGCATTTAAAACTTTGTTATTATCTGCATTATATCCTTCTTATATATTTACGTATGTATATTATAAACCCAGAAGACTTTTACTTCTTCTGATGATTAGGTATTTTGTTCTGGTATTATTTTGCATATTTTCCTTTTAAAGGAAAAGGGTCCATTTTTTAATTTTCTGTTCCCTTCTGTTTTAAGCTGTCAATTCTATTACTGGGTTGAAGGAAGATTAAAAGTTCTCTTAGTACTCTGGCTTTTCTAGTTTGTCATTACCATAAACCTCCTGACCAGTAAGAGACTGCCATTCGGAACTCTTTCTTGTTTCTGCTGAAATTTCTTTAAACTGATTGATTAACTAGTACTGGTTTCCCCAAAATTTCACAAAATAATATACTTATACCACACATGTCTTGATATGATGTGATGACCCTTAGAATTATTAACAACTATATATATATATATATATATATATATTGGATTCAATGTCATTTTCTGTCTCTAGGTTTCAGTGAGGTCTTTCTTTGTGGTAATTTTGGAATTGATGGGGTTCACGTAAAGTGAATGCTGTTATCAAGCAAGATCCTGCCATCCATTGATAAGTAGTGGCATATTCCCTGCCCTAGAATTTTGTCAACCATGGGCCCTGAAACAACTTGGTGTTGTTCCTTTTCATTTTGCTGTGACCTGTGAAAATTTACAATGGCAAAATTGTGGTATTGTTTTCTTAATGTAACTTTTTATATTTTTTAGGAATCGAATCAAGGGTCAACAAATAAATTCGTTGCCGTCGGAACGGCTGCTTTGAATCTTGGTGAACTTGTTGCAACATCTAAGCAGAAAGAGCTTGCAATCAATGTTTCTTTAACGACTTCCAGAGGGACTGTTCGGGACAGCCCAACACTTTCTGTAAGTGCTCTGCTCTCTCAATACGTTAGCGTCCTCGATCTATTCTCAAAGGCATCTCATGTGCATTTTCTCATATTGCTTCAAATGGGGTATGCAGTTGTCACTTGAACTGATGGAAGTGGGAGCGTTCAAGAATCTTTGCATGCATTGACCGAACCTATTTCCGAGCTTCCCTGTTGTCCATCACCTAAAAAGAGTGAGGTTTGTGGTTTTAGAGCAAGTTTGAGAAAAGTGAGACTCTGCCATGAAGATGAAGTTTGTGAAGATGCCGAGTCCAGCTATCCATTTGATACAGATTCACTTGCTGACGATATTGAGCAGATGAGTAATGAGGAGTCTGATCTTAAGTTGTCAGTCGATTATAACACATTGGCCTACGCAAACTCTGTAGGGGAATTTTACTCGAGCACAAAACTTGGCATCGGAGACGAGAGTTTGATACACTACCCCAACCATAAACTGAATATGGAGTCCTCTTGTGATGAATATTTTCCTGCAACAGGCTTTGGTCAGTATTCAAGGCAAAACTCGAAAGGTAGAATCCTTTATTGGAGGAAAAAGAAACCGAGGTTTAATTCTTCTAAACTTAAAACTAAAGGAGAGCCTCTTCTGAGAAAAGGCTATGGAGATGAAGGTGGTGATGACATCGATTTTGATCGAAGGCATCTTAGCTCCTCCGATGAGTCCAGTCTTGGGGTAGATTTCAAATTTTCTGTATCATCTTTTTTTTAAAAAAAATTTATATAATCTCTTGTTATTACTTTTATATGATTCTAAAATGTTTTCTTATAGTGGAACACATCTGAAGAAGGTTCCACAACCAGTCGATCATCATTCTCAGAATTCGGAGATGACAATTTTATGGTAGGCAGTTGGGAGGACAGAGAAATAATCAGTCGTGATGGAATCATGAAACTTCAAGCTCAAGTGTTCTTTGCTTCAATTGATCAAAGAAGTGAGCGAGCTGCGGGAGAGAGCGCTTGCACAGCTCTAGTAGCTGTTATTGCAAATTGGTTGCAATCTAGCCCCTATGATGTGCCAAACAAGTCTGAATTTGACAGCTTAATCAGAGATGGGTCATTAGAGTGGAGAAATCTGTGTGAGAATGAGGGCTATATACAGCAATTTCCTGACAAGCACTTTGATCTTGAGACTGTCCTCCAAGCTAAAATTCGCCCGCTCTCTATTGCCTCCGACAAGTCTTTTGTTGGATTCTTCCAACCTGAAGAAGGCATTGAAGGAGACTTCCTTAACGATGCAATGTCCTTTGACAGCGTTTGGGATGAAATTAGCAGACATGGTTCAGAATGTGAGCCTCTTGTCTACATTGTAAGTTGGAATGATCACTTTTTTATTCTCAAGGTAACCAATGATGCCTACTATATCATTGACACGTTAGGGGAGAGGCTTTATGAGGGATGTAGTGAAGCCTATGCGTTAAAATTTGACAAAGATGCAACAATCCAGCGACTACCAAAGAAAGGAAAAAATCCATCAGATGAAAAGGTAAAACCAAGTAACTGGAAGGAAAAGGGTTCATCACCTAAAGGGACTCAGGAACCTACTCCAAATGACGTAGACAAGGAAGAGATTGTGTGCAGAGGGAAGGAGTCCTGCAAGGAGTATATCAAGAGCTTCATGGCTGCAATTCCTATAAGGGAACTGAAAGCCGATATCAATAAAGGCTTAATGGCATCTACAACTCTTCATCAACGGCTTCAAATCGAGTTCCATTACACTCGTTTGGCTCACATATAATCTTCCAATTTCAACATGTTCCCTTATTCCATTTACCGAGTTTTTAACTTTTCCACTATTGTACTTATTCCCACTTCCTTTCTCTATTTTCACTGGTATTGGAGACAAATACCCGACATGCCAATAGAGTCGTTTGAAAATAATATAATGCAAGTATCCATCCTATTTTATTCCTCTCTTCTTTATGCTTAAACAAAAAAAAAACTAATGTTAGGTATCTACTCGTGTGTACCTCGTACCAACATTTTTTTTCCTTTCCTTCGATATTTTATGAACATTCTAAAAATGCAAACTCTTTGCTTGTCGTTCACTTCTAGCTGTACAAATGGAAAATCCTAGATTTTTCCCATTAGTTATCATAACACCTTTTTGTTTGAATAGTGAATTTCTTCCTCCTTAATAATTGTTGCAGAATGAATTTCATCATACATATTAAAATAATGAATCATAAAAGGCCAAAAAAACTAAATAACATGCTATAAAGTTGAATTTTGTTTCAACAATTTTAACACTATTTTTCCATGAAAAGTACTCTTCTCCTACTCCTTTTAAATCGTTTTTCTTTTCATGCTACTTCTCAAACTTTATTTCTACAATTACCTTTTTTAAAAAAAGAAAAATATCATTAATAAATAAATCAAAAACAAGATAAGAAACATCCAGAATAACCATGTGTTACAATACACCTGGAATTGAACCAACCTTTAACAAAATTGAAACCTCGATATCAATCCCTAATCCCTCGATTAATGCCCATAGCCAAAATCCTCCGTATCGACAGATGATCGCCAACTACTCTTGAGTTATCTTTAAGAAGGATCCATCAAAACGTGTTGACCATGATAAGGGAGCCCCAGCTACATCGCAAGAAATCAATGGTAGCAATTGTCCAGGTAATGAAACTTATAATTGAAACTAGGTTAGTGCAGAGTAGGACAAGCTTAATACGCCTTTGATCTACTATAGGTACCCGAAATCTTCTTAATCTTCCTTCATCGGTATAGTAGATTGGCATCACAGGGGCTAAAATCCATTGAAGAGAACCAACAAGAAGGTTGCCAACAATTGCCCGTGATAGTGCTTAAACAGAAATAATTCCAACAACAATCTTTCTAATTACATCTTGAGTGAATCTAGTTCTACTATTGCATATATTAGGAAGGTTACTAAGAAAGTGATAATCATGAGATTATTGGTTGTCTAACCACATGATCCTACATAAGAAGTAGGAGAAATTGTGGATAAAATAAGCTATAGAAATAGTTCCAGACTTATGTAGGAAAGGAAACATCCTCTCCCAGCCAAGCCACGAGTTGTATTAGGCTCGAACTAGTGATTTCCATAGATAGTTGTAGACTAGATTTGCAACTTCCATAAAACAATCTTTTGTTATGTTCTTTCCAAATGAAGTACACCCTGATTCCTAATTGAATGTTGAACTTGATAGAGTTCGTTTTATTCGCCCATCTTAAATTGGTGATCTAAGTGATAATTCCAGTCCAGTCTAACTTGTCACAGATCAGGTTGAACACCTCTAATAAATTGTCCCATGAACTTAGTGTAATGATATTTAAAGAAAATACGATATGTAGATTCCTACTCTGAGTTCCAAAGTGTGCAAGAACTAAGCTCATTTATAACTCCATTCCACTTGTCCTTAGTGGATAGCTTCCCCTATAACGCAATTTAGGTGATAAAAAAAAAAACCCTTCAAGTAGCTTATTTAAACCAAACTAGGCTATACCAAAGTGCTTCCAATCCATGAGATCTCAATAGTTCCCTATAAGAGTCATTAGTAAATAAACCAAGCTTGCTTTCTAACCAGACTAACCTGTCTTTGTGGTTAGAATTAGGATTAAATTAGGGAGAAAACCTAATGAAATCAGACCTTAAACCACCCAGAATGTTGAAAGAATTTCCATAGAGGACCTCTCTAACAGTTGCATTATTAGGAACATCGACTCTTAAAAGAGTGAACTAAAAATTTTCATAAAGCGACCCAATCATACTCCAATTATCAAACTAAAAATTCATGCAGTTGGCATCCCTTAGTCTGGTTTTCCCCCATAATTTCATCCCGTTTCTCATCTTGAGAATATTAACCAAAGTCCAAAAAGTGTTACTTTTAGAAGTAACTGACCATATGCTTTGGTCTTTGATGAAAAGGGAGTGCACCCACTTAATCCAAAAGTTAGTTTTATCCACTAACAACCCTTAAAGTTTCCTAGTTAGCTAGGTTTTGTTACTATCCCTTAAGGATATGAACTTCAAAAATTAATTAAAGGAATATGAAGATATCATTCGATCATGTTTGGTATTTGCATCAAAGTTCTTTATACCATAGATCTAGTCATGAAAATATGAATATAGAGAAAATAAATAGCTAGATGTCCATGCTTTAATTAGAAGATTTAAAGCAAAATGGTGGGACAAATTTGTAAAGACCATTCAAGCATATCCAGCATTTATGCAAGAGTGATTATCTTAACATATTCTTTAATAAAGATATAAAAGATAGAGGAAACATTGTTTTTACAACAAAAGTCTAAGGTAAGTGCATTATTAGCATCAATAAAGATAGAAAAAGAATATTTTTAGATGATGAAACAATTGATAAAGAATATGCCTACTTTGACATCAAAATCAAATGAAAAAGAAGTAGACTTGGCTCAAAATAATGAGGTGATTATTTTGGAATGGGTCAAGAAAGTTATAGTTGATAAAATATTTAAAGGCCCATACATAGGTATTTCACAAATTATTAAAAAAAACTCTTAAATTTGTAAAAAAAAGAGAAAATAAATTAAATGAGTTAACAATCACTTTGAAAATGAAGACCTTCTCTATGTGAAGGTGTAGAGAATTGAAGAATTTAAAAAAGTATAAAGGAGAAAAAACATTAAAATATTTTTCACCAAAAAGTTTACTACCTCCCTTCTTCCATGCCATCCCACTTCTTCATGAAAATCCTACTCTTCTTCACTTTCTATGCTCCCAAAATCTCATTATTCTTGTTAAAATCCTTTCTCCTTGTGAGTATAGCCCAAATATAGCCATATTATAGCCATATAATCTCCATATTAAAGCTTCATCCACCTTAAAGTCTTAAAACCTTCATTTGATCTTAAACCCATACGATAGCCTCATCATAGTTATTTGAAAACATCAGCCCCTCTTCCTAATGAACTCCTTCTTACCTAAAGCCAAACATTTGATATTTGATATATTAAAACCTTTGTGTTCTTTTCTTTCACATTTGATAGTAAAGTTTTGTACTAAAGATTCTCATAAATTAAAAGAAGTGAGTTATCATATCTTTTTGTTCTCATTTGATATTTGATATCTATTTGGTATTATCATAATCAACTGTCTAGCTATGTCACCATTTAAAGCTTTTATATTTGCCTTACAAATAAAGCTAATAACTAGTTGGTTGTGCCATTGATGAACTAACTGCTAATCTAACCCATACTAGCATACTATTGCTAACATTTAAATTTGAATTATTAACTTTTCGATATTTACTCAGATTTTATGTTTTACATTTGGTTTTGGTTTTAAATTCAATATTTGCTTTTAGCCTAGATATTTGATATTTTCTTTAATATTTGAATCATATTTGTTATCATATTTATAAGATATTAGGTTAAATAAACAAAACATTAAAGTTAAAAATAGTAATCAAGAACTATTAGTGGTATTAAACAATCATAATCATATTAGATCAATAAGAAATAGAAATGATAAACCAAGAGATAATTAATAATTGGATAATTAACCATTATAAAGTTGTACTAAAATATTAGAATAAAGAATTGGGAATAAGAATTAGAAATTTTATCATCCTTAAAGTTTATTAACAATCATTTGAAATTAGAAGCCTGTCATTAAACCAATTTGATTTATGAAGAAAGCCCTTAAATAATCAATTTTTTTTACCATAAAGCTTGTTGTTAAACCACGCTTTAGAGTTTTAAGTAGTTCATCCCTAAAACATTCACTATGCTATACTCAGACTTTCCATCTATGTTTTACTAATAGATTGGTTCAATATCTTTATTATTGAAAGCACAATGACTCACTATTCATGGCTATGGATGTTCACATTAGGAATAAAATACAATTTTCCCATTTAGTTTGCTAATTAGTGAAAATGGTATGATAAAATTCTGTACATATTTCCTCAAATAGTATACCAAAGGTATAGAATCTTTAGAGATAAATATCAACCAAAGAAACATACAGATATTTTGTCATCATTTTTGCTACTTGCATCAAAGTTCTTTATTCCATGGATCTAGACATAGAAATAAACTTTAAATCACTAAAATTAGGCTTGAACATGAATTTGAAGCCATAATTTTCCATCTTTCTCTTTCTCTCTCTCTCTATATGTCTCTTCTTATCCAATGCACTCTCTTTATCATCTATTATACCTTTTGGGAGATTTGGAAGCCTTCATTTCATATTATTTATCTTCTTAAATTGTGCATATTTCATTAACCTTAATAACTCCTTTCCACTTCTGCTAGTAATATTCTTACAAATAAAGACAAAAGTAATTATTTTGTTTTTTAGGATCAGAAGTGTACAAAATGGTTACAACTAAGCTATGTTTAAGTTATAATTTGTGATATGTGTTGCTCGACTTTTTATTCCACAAAAACAAAGTTACTTGACCTTTTATTCTAAGTAAAGCATTCACATATTACTCAAAAGTTCTTGGCTTTGTATTGTTGAGATTTTGGTCATTACTCTTGAAGTATCTTCTATTAGAAAAATTTCATGTTCTTTACAGTTGCAATGATTTCCATATTTGTGCCTACTTATAATGCTTTGAATTTCAACTATTTAGTGGTTTTCAACTTTAGTGACTTGAATTCAGACACTAGTAATTTAGGGGTTAATTGTTTTTGTTTTCTATTTCTATTTTACTAAACACAGACTCTGGAAAAAAAAGTATATAAACAAAAAAAAACACACACAAACCAATGAAAACGTAGAAAAACAAAAACAAAAAATGAAAACATAAAGTTGAACCAAACAAACCCTTAGGCCTTGTTTAGTTGGGTTTCTATTTTTGGTTTTCGTTTCATATTTTTCTAAATATATAATCCGAAAAAAACAACAATACAGAACCCAATAAAAACAACACACTAATACATTACAAAAACTGAAAAAAGCAGCACAGAAACTCGAAAAAACACACAAAACCTAATAACGACCCAACTAAATGTGCCCATAGTTAATGATGTTGCTTTTATCGAGCAAGAATGAAGATGAGAAGCAAGCAAGATGTTGCCCTAAATTTTAATTTTAGGTACAAATTTAGGGACTTAAGATTATGAAACATATAAAATTTTATTAGATCAACAATTTTAGATAACGATTTGAATTAAAGTTCTTTTTATAAAGGTTAGAATTTTATTTAAGACTTGTTAAATGATAAATTTTTATCTTAAATTTTGTGCAAAACAAACTTTCAACCTAAAAAAAATATTTTTACAAAAATATTTAAAATATAAAAATTAAAAAAAAATTAAAAATATAGTGAAATTAAATATTATATATAAAAAAATAAAATGCTTCCTTTTGTTGGATATATGCCATTTTATTTCAATGAGAGTTAAGATGGCTCTTACTTATAATGTTTTAAATACTGTATATTAGTTTATATCAAGTAGGATAATTTTTAAAATTATAAATTAATTTTAAATTTTATAAATTTACAAAATAATCTTTCTTTATATATTTTTAATTTTATTTCAATTTTATTTTAAAAAAATATAATTTTGATATAAAAAATGAAAGCTCCACTTTATCTTTTTTTTTTTATAACATTCATTGAAAGAATAAAATTTAGAAAATTCGTTCATCAATGATGTATATTAATATTAAACAAAGAGTATCAAAATTTGCATAGTTATACTGTGAGGCAATGTTTTAAATATTGTACCAATACTAGTATCAGATTTAGTTTTGAAAAGAGATTGTACTGATACTGGTCAATATCAATACCATTTTTAGATATTTTTTAAAATTATAAATTAGTTCCTTAATTTTATAAATTTTATAAATAGTCCTTAAATATATTTTATTGTATAATTTTTAACTTAATTTTAAATCTAACCCAAAAAATAATAGTATAAATTTAATTTAATAATAAATTTATTAATTACTGTAAGATAATTAATAAATTTATTGTGATCAAAATAATTTTTAGACTCTTTTCTTTTTATTTTTATTAAAAATTTACAAATATAAATATAAATTGATGGAGCATTTAAGTTCATTTAATAGTACATTAAAAAGATTACAAATATAAGTATAAGTTAATAAAATCTTTAATCTATTAACTAAATTTAAATTAATTAGAGATTAAAAATAAAAATAAAACTAAATCTTTAATAAAAATAATCATAAATTAATATATATATATATATATATTAAATAAAAATATTTATTACTACCAAAAATATAAAAAAGAAACAAAAACTATTTATGGAAGAAAATGAAACATTAATGAAACATTCAAAGTCATTATATTATAAAAAGATTACAAATAAAAATATAAATTAATGAAACATTTAATGTCATCAATCTAATTTAATATTAATTAAAGACTAAAAATAATATTGAATATTAACTTTTCAATAAAATAGTCATAAATTAATTTACACATTAAAAATTAAATAAAAATTTATTATTACCAAAAATGTAAAAGTGAGGAAACAAGAATTACACATAAAATTTGCCTGCCACCTTCTATTTTAGGTCTACTTTATAGTGATTTTTTTTTTGAAAAATTAAAAAATTCAGTAATAAATCCAAAATAGAAACAATATCCTACGCTTGTCCAACTTAAGGCCAAAGCTCTAATCTCCACGCTAATCTCTCTAGGTTAGACAGCAAACACAAAAGGAAAAGCAACTAAAATCGCCATCAGCTCTCTTACAAGAACTCCACCTTTTCCGTTTTCCATCAATGGCAACTGCTTCTTCTGCCTTTCATCCAAAGCGACCTTAGAGATTTCCTCTAAAGCAAGAAAATCAGTGATTTCCTCATTGAACTCACTTTCCATGGGTTAAGGGTGAAGCCGATTGATGTTACAAATATCAATCTGTTTTTATTATACCTAAATAAGAAGGGATGGGTGTGGGAAGCAGACGCGAGGAGCACCAGACCTAGGCGGTGATCGGACAGAAAGGAAAGCAGATCAGACGCACCTGCAGACGCGAGGTGAGGATGGCGAATGGGGAAAGAAGAAGATCAGATGGAAACCACACCGCAGGCGAATGACAACTTAAGGGAGGATTAACTTTCTGTTTAGAGACAGAGGGACTGAGGGTGAGGGAGGTCGCATGTGAGCAAACTGTCAGTGTTGGGGGACCTATTTGCATTTTCTGATTTTGTCTCCTATTTTTCAAATTTGCATTTCAATCTCCAGTAGAGACCGATTACCAGTCGGTATCAGCCGGAACAGCAGGTACCAACCGGTATTAGTTAACGAAATGGAACTTGTTATGTATGCGATTAACTAATATGTGAGGATGTGATATAAAATGGAAAGTATGATTTTGTGACAATTCTGGATTAGTTAAGAGAATTTTATAAAACTTAATTTAATATATGTTTTTAAATATTGAATGTGCTTTATGTATGTGAATAAATAAGATGTTATTATGTTATGAATGCATTGGATATTCATGTACAGACAAAATATTTGTGACTAATGATTGTGGTTTTGGAGTTTTGAAAGTTTCTATTGATTAGTTGTTTAGAGTGAAGAATTCTGGTCTAATGGATGTTTTGGATGAATTGTGTGATGATGAGATGGGTTATTGTGTGAAGCATGACTTCAATACTAGAATTGTCAGTATGTATATGATTACTGATATTGTAATGTGGCATCATGTGGTATTATTAGATAAAAGTGTGATATACTAAAAGAATAAAAAGAGATAATAAAATAATAGTTTGCTTAGGATATGATATGCTCAATGGTCATAGTGTGAAGATGATTATGATATGTGTGTGGAAGGCTAGGTACCTATCCGTGGAACAGATACCGGAGGATCCTAAGTTTCGAGGATGCCCTGTGCCGATAGTTAAGTACCAGAGTGGTACCGGAGTATCTTGAGTCTCGAAAATACCCTGTACTAATGGCTATGTACTGGAATGGTACCGAGGTATTAGAGGAGATTGAGTAAGGGATATCTTGTACGGATATATTCTATTTTTCTTATCTACGCAATGATGATTGATATGATGAGATGATGTGTTGGGTTAGTAGGCCATTGAATATAGTTTTACTAAATTAAGCGAGATCCAATAAAAATAAGAATGAATTGTCCTTTAGTTAAAAAAAAGTTAAAAAAACAATTTACATACACTTGTTGCGTATCCTGCATATATAATCTGTTTGATTTTGTAATAATTGTGCGGTTATATAATAAAAGTTATATATTGGTAGTATAATATTTATTTATTAAAAATATATTATGTTAAGAATTGTATAATGTCGATATGATGAAAAATTTTATTATTACTTGATGTGTTGTGTGAAAGGAGTATATTCTAATTTTTTTTATTAAGTTTACAGCTCATTCTTTGTGTTATATTTTTAAAAGATAGATATTGCAAGTGAACAAGACAAGTCGCGAAGAAATTTTGATTTTATTATTTTTGAATTAAGGTTCTAGTTTTAATTGGTTATGATTTTTGAGTTATAGCCGTTAAAAAATTTTATGATTGGGATTTTATGTAGTCCTTAGAACATGTGGATCGAGGATGATTTTGAGGATGCTACAGAGCAGGGGCAGGGGTGGGAGAGTACAGACGCGATAGCTGGCAACTCGAGAGAAACTGGAGAGAAATTAGAGAGAAGATCAAAATTCATCTGTAACTCGTTATTTTTCCTTCCTCCTACTTCAGCCCTCTTTATTCACAGAAGTGTACACGTGTCCATTTCATTTACTTAATAGCTACGACGTCATCTTATTCCTACAATTGTTACATATGCCAAGGTTTCACTTTTTTCCTCGTGTTTCCTGCATCTTTTTTCTTCCACCGCTTATTGTTGCGTTTCAGCATCATCTTCCGTCTTTGCTGCCTCTTCTACCGGTATCAAATTTCTGGTTTTTCACTTAAGTCCCGGTATGTATGGCCGTCTTGTTAACAAAACAGGAAAAGGTTTTGTATTCCCTCATTTTTGTAATGGCTAGGCTTGTGGGTTTTGTTGCATTTTATATCTCGTCTTCTCTGTTTTGTGGACTGGTTTGACTTTGATGCTGTTCTTCTTTGGTCTGGGTAGATGCTGTTCTTCTCAGCTATGGGTGTAAGGTGGGACTGCATTAACCTCCCGGGGTATTCTCTTTCTGTATATGGCGCTTGCTCCTTGGGGAGCCTATTTTTTAATTTATTTCGTTTACTTAAATAAAAAATAAAAAATAAAAAGGTCCGGGTGTATTCTCTGTTTTCCTCTAACTGAGAAGTGGGTTTCTCTGCGCTCAATTTGATTACTTTAGTTCTTTCTTGGTATATTCTTTTATGCTTGAAATCTAAAGGCAATTATGCCTTGCAATTCTATATGAAAATGTTAAGCTTAACCTTTGTTTTTCTTCTGCATTTCGACTTTTTGTTATTGAAAAGTATTGTCGACTCTAAGATTTAGTCCTTTGGCTCTAATTGATAGTGCAGCTCTATTTAGGTATCTGAGTATTAACAAATTTGTTCCACACGTTGTGATTTAGTTGTCTTATTACTTTACACAAGTCATGGTTTTTATGTGCTAGTTTGACATGTTTCAGATAAAGATTTTGGATGAGCTGCTGCTTTGAGATGGTATTTTTGGATTGAGCTTCAATGGTAGAGGTTATTTGAGTTGGTTATCTGAGCCAAAGATCGAGTCTCTGCAGTTACAGATAGGAAGATGTCTAAGCAAGCTAATACCATTCTATTAGAAGAATGGCTGAGGGGCAACAGCGGCGTGAATAGGGGCATTAGCACAAGTAATTCGTCTTCGTCGTCAGCCCGAGCTATCATTACTGCATGGGCTGAGCTCAGAGACTCTCTTCAACATCAGTCATTTCAGCTCCATCACCTTCAATCTCTGAAGACCCTTGTTGACTCTCGATTTTCCCTCCATGTTGCGGACCCCCAAGCAAAGCTCGTAATCACCATTTTGACATCTCAAGTCCTTTTTCTTCCTGTTGAGGCATATCCTCTCTTGTTGCGTCTTCTTTATATCTGGGCCAGGAAATCCTTTAGACCCTCTTTACCTCTCGTTGATTCGGCACTTGAGGTACTGTCTAGCATTTTTGGTCCTCAATTTAGCTCTGAGAAGAGCTGTGAATTGTTTTCTGAAGGTGTTCTCCTTCTGGGTGCATTTTCTTTTGTGCCTACTTTGTCAGAAAAATCTAGAACAGTCTGCTTGGAATTGCTTTGTAGGCTCTTGGAGGCAGAGTCTGGATTGGTTAGCTCATCTGATATGCTTGTTTCAGACGTTCTTGCTGGAGTTGGTTATGCTTTGTGTTCAGCAAATGTTCATTTTGTTAGAATTTTTTATGCGTTCTTGGAGATTTGGGGCAAGGAAGATGGGCCTCATGGTAGTGTTATTCATGGACTTATGATTTTGCATTTGGTTGAATGGGTCGTATCTAGTTTTATCAGATCAGGTTCTCAAGAGAAATTGCAAACTTTTGTGAAGGTAGCTTTGGAAACCTGTGTAGCAAACTATGTTCCTTTTGCTCTGGTCATGACTGCTGCAGGCACTCTCAGAGCTTTGAATAGAACTGCGACAAATATTCAGGGAATGCAGTTTCTTTCGCGGGTGAGAATTTCTGCAGAAAATCGAATAGAATCAATTGCACATGGTTTAATTTCCAAAACTAAAGGCTTTTCTAGTTCAGATAATGATCGCACAGCCAGTCATCTGCTGCTCTGCACTTCCTTAGCTTTGGCATGAGCTGGTTCTGTGTCTTCCAAGCACTCTTTGCTCATATGCCTGACTTCAGCATTGTTAACAGAAATATTTCCATTGCGGCGATCGTATACAACTATTCTTGGGTCATCAGATGCTGTTTCTGGACTAGCACCAAGTGTTGTTAAAGATCATATTAACGGCATACCCTTTAAAGAAGCTGGGGCCATAAGTGGAGTTTTATGCAAACAGTATGTGGCAGTTGATGGAGAGAACAGAATTATTGTGGAAAGTATGGTATGGCGTTTTTGCCAGAAACTTTACTTAGGGCATAGGCAAGTAGCTCTGTTGCTTCGTGGGAAAGAGGATGAGTTACTTGGAGAGATTGAGAAAATTGCAGTGTCGGCCTTCCTTTTTCGCCTGGACTATTTCTAAGCACAAGCTAACTTCAAAATTATTGGCTGAGTCGCAGATGGAGACATCCATCTCTATACTCGTTGCATTCTCCTGCATGGAGTATTTCTGAAACATGCATTTGCCTGAATATATGGATACAATTCGAGGTGTTGTTGTAAGCATACAAGAGAACAAGGCTGCATGCATCTCCTTTGTGGAGTCCATGCCCTCTTACACCAATTTAACAAAACCTCCAGGTTAGCCTTCGAGGTATTTTACTTTTTGTCTTTTTAGTATTCATTTCAATTATATTTCATATACAAGTGTGTTCCATATGTTATAGTTGTTGGTAAATAAACTTTTCCTTGCAGAATTCCTACACAAATTGGAGTACCTATGGTTTAAGGATGAAATGCAAACGTCACGTATCTTATTTTACCTGTGGGTAATTCCAACTTTTATTGATCTTGTGCCTACCCCGTTATTCAGCAGAATGATAGCTCCAATCATGTTCTTGTATCCTGTATTAGACTACTAAATAGGTTCCTTGAGAAGTATATTTCTTATATGGTGTGTGTAAATTATTGTCCTTACATGAGTCCTCTTAGATATGTGGAACATCCAGATGGAAAAGTGGCTAGAGCTGCACATTCTGTTTTTGTGGCATTCCTATCTGCTGGGAAGGATTCTGATGACAAGGAAAAAGCATTGTTGAAAGAACAACTTCCTTTCTACTACATGGAGAGATCACTAGCGGTATCTAGAGCACCGAGATCCATATTAATTAATCTCTAACATGCTTTCATCCTAAAAATCTAAGTGCTGACTTTTTGTTTCATGTGGTTATAGGGAT
>JAOXYD010000005.1:20450995-20461875 GCA_028565735.1 Pinacopodium congolense
GAATAGAGTCAAATTGCAACTCTTATGCCTCTCTTTAACGTTTTTTTTATAAATAATTTTGACCTTGGTTTGTTTTCTTCTCGATACAAGTTAACTGTCCTTTATTTAGTGTTGACGGTATATTTTGTTGGTTTTGCACCACCAGACAAATTATTTTTTGGTTTGACGCTTTTCTTGGCTTAGTAAAATCATTGGAGTGAAAGACTGAAATTTCTTAGAGAAACCATTGTAGCATTGCAATCTGAAATTCCCGATACTCCATAAACTAATTCTTGTACATTGTTACTGGTTAACATGTCTCTGTTTCCACCAATAACTAATAATCATGTTCCTGCCACAACTTTAAGAGACAAGCAAATTATGTCCTTGCCAACGATGAATGGTTTTCAGTGGTACATTACCGGTTTGATTTGGAAAACAAATTACTTAATTTCGTTGTGTTGTAGTTAAGTCAGCAGACGACTTTAAGAGTAAATCAGTAAATCCCCTCAACTTCTTCTATAATAATCAAAATTTGCTGGATTTAATTGTGTCATATTTTCCTTTTATGTGAATCCGCGTTGGTTTATTGATTAAATCCCCTAAAATTATTCTCTTGTAGTCAAGGTGTTCTTCATTTCATTGTGTCATATTTTCATTTGAAGTGGGCGTGCGATGATTTATAGCCCCTCGATTAGGTGTGTGGATCAGGAACTAGGTGAGGTCATTACATAGTGGGAGCCATTATTTTATAAATTTTCCATCGCAATCATGTTCGTAGTAGTTGATTTTTCTTTGTTTTGCAGCTGCAATAATAAAATTACTTGCAAGTGTTAAGCATGTGTGCTTTTCTTTTTCCAGTAAAAGAATAGGTGATGTAAGTGTCAGGGATTTGAAAACTAGATTGCATAAAACAAACTATTTGATGAACAGAGACAAAACCACTAATTTCATTTTTATTAAACAGTCAGCTGGTTTCCATTTATGCTTCAAAATGTTGATTTCAAACTGGAAGAACCAATCAACAGTTGGTGTTTGATGTCCCTTTTAGTTTTTAGTTTTATATGGCCATAACATTTTTTTTATTCTGTGGTTGTGTATGTGGCGGCGGTTGGTCGTTAAGGGCCGTTTTGATTTTTAGATTTAGTTTTTAAATTTTTTAAATATAAAAATTAATAAAAAATATCATAAAAATAAAAAAATTATAATATAACATAGAAATTAAGATAAATAACATAAAAATATATAAAAATATACAAAATTTATTACAAAAATATAACATCCACAACTAAAAATTATAACTAAAAATTCAACTAAAAATTTGTGCAGGTATGCTTGCAAAATTTGGCTTCCTGTTTGATGGAGCCAACCCTTTAAAGATGTACGTATGGAGTGTCTCCCTTTGGTTCCATAATTCCTAATGCAGAGGGTGTTGCTTTTGTATAGGGATGTTTGAATATACAAGTTCCAATGATAAATATCTCCAAGATTTCTTTAATGCAACATTGATGTGTGAAGTACATTAACATCATATTATTCTGTCTTTTGCTGGTTGAAGCCAGCTGGTTTTTAGTGTAAATAATTGAAAACAGGTGAAACCCATCATTGATCGCATTAAGCATTTTACAGGCTTGGCTTCACTCAAGTAATGGTTCATATATTATGCTGGACTTATTAGGTTTAAGTTAATTACACTCTTTGTGCGAAAATGTGCAATGCTGCCCCAACTTTGGTCTTGAGAGAAAATGATGCAGTTGATTGTGAGAGCAAATAGGGAAAAAGGCTCGATGAGCAGTATGGCAGTGGATTTGATACTGTTGATTATGATAGCTCAGAGCCTGGAAATCCTGCATGTTTTCATGTTCATCGATTTGGTGTTAGCCAGATATTAGTAAATTCTTTAACCAGTTATTACGTATTGAAGAAAAGTGTGTTTTCAATTTGGCATAGTTTGCTAATTGTAACGGGTTAAAATGCTGTTAGTGTGTAAAGGTATCGCTGCAGTTTCCTATAATTTGCTAAAGGCTTGTTTAATTCTACTTTGATTTTCAATTTTCGTTTCTTATTTTTCTAAATATTAAAGTCAATAAAAAAAACATACTTATACAAAACATAATAATTAATACAAAAATATAATAATTACAACAAAAAATCAAAACTCACAATCCAACTAAACATGTCTCAACCAAATTGTTTTATAATGTTTCGTGTGTAAAAGATTTATGAAGGATTTATGAAACCTTGAAAAAGCTTGGAAGGCAGGAGTGCAAGTATGTCAAACCGTAACATTCATGTTCCAGTGAAATTATGGACTCTCGTATATTGCAATCCCCGTCTAATCCAATACTTCTAATCCAAGGTTCTTCAATCACAATAAGCTCAATGACAATTGAGTTCAAATCGAAGGTTTAGACTAGTTCAAGATCAATTTACAAGGTCAAAATTAGTAAAGCTCATACACGCACAAAATGAGGCAAGAAGAACAAAAATGAGAAAAATAAACGAATCCATTTTACAAAATCTACTCGAACTAAGCACAAACAAACCCAAGAAAGTACTATTCATAAGAAATGAACAGACAAAGAAAGTTTCAATCTTTACATTAGACGAATGACGAATTCAATAAATCACAATGAGGTCGAAATTAGAATATGTTTCGAACGCATACCTTAGGCAAGAAGTACAAAAAGAAAAGTGAAGAAAAATAAGGGAAAGTGGTTGGAGAAGAAAGTGTTGAGAGAGCGAACAGATATTAGTTTTAGAGATGTGACGGGACGAGTCTAGGGCAAGAAACTTCGCTCAACCTATTTGTTTTTATTAATTTCCAGATGTACCCGTGTCACTCATTAATGAATCTTCTCATCAGTCATCATTTTTAAACATATTATAATGTCTACATGGCATAAGGGCGTTTGGTGGCCCCCTAGTCGAGTCCCAAAAAATTGTTTTTAAAAAAACACCCACATAACGAATTTACATCATAACTATCGGTACCCTTACCAGCTATATTCCAACTTCTTCTCCTGTCTGTATCTTAACACCTGTGAGAAATTAGAAACCAATAACTTGAGTATTTCTTGAAGGCATCTGAATGCATGAATGCGATAGAATTTAGCTCAATGAATGGACAAACAACTCACCGAGATATAACTCCCCAACAGATCCACCACCGATCTTTTGCCCCAGTTTGAATTTTCCTCCAACGATATGATCCATGATACAGAACTTGGACTTGAAGGCTGAATTAAAATACATTTAACGCTGTCAAACAGGGAATTGCAAAACCAGAAATTGGATCACATACATCTCCAAATAACAAGTCATATGCCACATAACTTCAATTAAATGAAAACAATTCTTGGTTCCAAAAGATAGGAGAAATAAAAAGAAAGAAAAAAGAAATTCACCACATGCCTTTGAAGGGCATAAACCAGTTCATCTTCCTTAAAGAAGAATCATCATCTTCCTTCAGGCCTGCAGTTGCATAAAGCCTTCCATGGGATGATATACTACCATGTCTTGCTCAAGAATTCCTCAAAGTGTGAACAGCAATAAACTCCAGATTCAGTGGCTTAACATGGGTTATGCCACGAACAACTGACTAGACATGGTTCTGGCCACGTGCCACTGGGAGTCAACAAAAGACTTATCAACTAAACTGCACATTCCTGGCCTTCAAAATACCCTGACGAAATGTTGACTCATAACGGCCATCTTGCTGTATCCCATTAACCTGCATTTCTTTGACAAGTATTTCAACCCTATCTATATCTCTTGCTTTGAAGAAGCCAGACAACAGAGCAGTGTATGTTACAATGTCAGGTTGTAGTCCTCTACCAATCATTTCATCAAAAAGGCTTCTAGCATCAAGAACTTTATTCATTTTACAGTGACTGTCAATGAGGACAGTGTAACAAATGACATCAGGCTCTATATCCCTATCTTTTATTTCCCTCCAAAACACTGAGGGGTCAAACATTTTATCCTTGTTTTTACAGGCATGTGAAAGGGAATGAGACCTTAGATTTAGTTTTGAGAAACCGTCAAGTAAAACTGTATAAGTGACAACGTCAGGCTCAATCCCTCTGCTCTTCATATCACCCAAGAGTTTGTAGGCCTCCTTTAAGCAGTTTGTCCTACAATACCCATTTATCATCACTGTGTAAGTTATCAGATCAGGGACCAATCCTGAGTGGATAAAAGTATCAAAAACATACTGAGCCTTTTTCATTTCTCCAGCATGGCAAAGCACTCCTATGACTTCACTGTACATGATTTTCGTAGGATTAACATTAAGAGTTAGCATCTTCTTAAGCAAAAACAGAGCTTTCTGGTCATCAGCTTCCACACAAAGATTAGAAAGTAGCTTGGAGTAAGAACCTTTTGTCAGTATACATCCCTGCTTAGAGAGCTTAATGAACAATTCGAAGGCCTTATTTGTATAATTTGCATAACAATAACCATTTACCATGGAACTATAATTTTCCAAGCACTTCTCATCTAGTTTGCTAAAAAAAGCTTCGGCATCCTTCACATTACCCACTATACACAAACCTTCTATAATTGCATTTTGTGTGACAGCATTAGTTTTATAACCCTGAGCTTCCATGTCATCCAACAAATTAAGTGCCTTTTGAGCAAGGCCATTTCTACACAACCCACTCGCAAGTACATTATAAGTAACAATATCTGGTTTGAAGCCCTTTCTCTTCATTTCCTCGAATAAATTTAAAGCATCATTCTGTTTACCCATAAGACAATAGCCCTGAATCAAAGTGGTGTAATTGATAACATCTGGAGCCAATTGCTTCTCTTTCATCTCAAGGAAAAAATCTGATGCTTCTTCCACTTTCCCCAACTGGCACAAAGCATGTATCACTATATTATAGCAGGCGGGATCAAGGAAAACTCCCATCTTCATAAATTCCCTAAATTGGTACACAACTTCTGATGTCATGCCAGCCTGAACCAAACCTTGAAGAATAGAACTGAGAATCACACAATTAGTCTTGATATTTTTTGCTACCATTTCATCATGAAAAACTAAAGCTTTTTCTAACCTTCCAATCCTGCAAAACCCACAAATCAATGCACCATATATATACACATCTGGTGCAAGACCTTGATTTTCCATCTCGTGCAAAACACATTCAGCCTCTTTCATTTTCCTCTCATTGCAGAACCCACGGATGACAACTGTAAAAGCAAAGACATCTACCGGACCCTTTGAACTTATCAGTGCTTGAAGCACTTTAAACCCTAAATCTGGTCGTCTATTCGTGCAGAGTCCTTCAACATAAGTTGTGTAAGCAAACAAACTTGGAGTAATCCCATCTTGCTCCATCTTTTGAAACACATCTAATGCTTCCTCCAAACTACCTTTTACACAAAATGCCTTGATGGCAATAGTGTATGTGTAATCATTAGGTGTTAAACCAACAACCTCCAACTCCTGATATATGGTCAGTGCTAAATCCACTTTCCCACAACAAATCAATCGGTTCATGAGAAAATTACATGTGAATATATGTGGCATTAGTCCATGCTGCATAGTCTGGGAAAGAACATCAACTGCCTCATCAAACATTCCATAATTGACATAAAGCTTAACCAATACATCAGACACATGAGCAAGCACATTAGAACACTCACTATGAACTCCCTCTGCCAAAGCTTCAATCAACAATCCAATCTCAAATCCTGAATTTCCTTGTCTTCCAATAAGTTCTAACAACACAGAATCCAAATTCCTATCCAAATGCCAATAACACAAGATTCTAACAATTGCTGCATAAGTATTAGGGTCATGAGAAAATCCACCTTCTTTTAGTTGATAAAAGAATGAAATTGCAAGATTGGGATGTTTAACCAAAGAGTATATTGTTTCGACAACTTTAGGAGTATCTAGTCCAGTGAAACAGTTAACCAAATGAATTTGATTATAAGGGTTGACACATTGCTCCACAGAGATGGGGTCTGCCAAGGTGGAATCCAATTGAACAACAGTTGCAGTAGAATAAAACCGAAATAAGTTAATTTGTTTAATATATTTCCTCAAAGAAATGAACTTGAACGATGACACCCACATGTAACTTAGAAGAAACTGAAAGATTTGTGCAATCTTTCTGACTAGATGCAATTATAATTTTCCCGCATCCCAAGAGTTGAATTACTACCGGCAACATAGCCAACATGCATTATTAGGAGCGGTACTGGGTTAAAAACAGAAAAAGGAAAAGGTATCGCTTGTCCAAACAGAAATATTTGACGCCAGAAACACCAATTTCGATATAAGCTGCCACTTCCGCAACTTCATAAAACTCCCCATCAGTTATCTATTCAATTCCGTTCCAAATGCCAACACGTTGAAATCGATCATCCATTCCCTTAATTAACAATCCACAATAAATAGCGCCTTCTGGACATTAAACAGTCACCTAATAACTGAATCATTCACAACGAATAAATCTTTTACAAATCTAAGACAACGCAGAACAACGCCGTAATGCGAGTAATTATTCATTAAAAAACAGGAAAGTAGAAAACAAACCAGGAAACTAGAAAACAAACCAGGCCGTTAATGTCGGGAAGCGCAAGCCACTGCTCGAAGAGCTGTTGAGCGAAGTCAGGATATGACTTAAAGGCCAACGGAGCGAAGCAAATCGGCGTCGAAAATTGCCACATCTCCAACAGCACCAGGACTCGCTTCCGTGCCTAATAACACCAAATCGAACCAAACCAAACATATAGATCGCCTCGAGCCCTAGGTTTCGGTAACTAGAACTCCACCGACAGTTTCTTCCAAAGAAATTGTAATTTATTTAATCAATTGAATAACAGACGATTTACAGCGGAGACGCGATTGCGAATCTCAGATTCGAAGGTCCAGAAAAACGAGCAACCCTGGATCTTCCGCAGAAATAAGGAATTAGTGGCTTGGATGTGGTTTTTGTGGAGGAGGAGTGACTGGGAGGCGAGAATAGGGAAATAAGCCAAGGAGGGAGCATTCGCTGTGAAAGGGTCGGGCGAAAGACTGAACTTCAGAAAACCTATGGGATTTTGAGGCGCCAATGGCCCGACCCCACATATAATTATTAAAATTTAATAAATTTGAACAAATATATTTAATTGCTAAAAGAATGTAATTATAAAAACGCACGCAAGTAAGACTGGATAAAGACTTTTTACTTTCTGTATCTAAAATTCTAAATTCCAATAAACTACAAGCTGCACATCCTCTCCCCTCTGTCTCGCTTTGGTTTCGAAGAGAAGAAGCTCAAGTTTTATTAACGGCACTCTAATTGTAGGGTTTTTGAAAATTGTTATTTCGTTTTTGTGCAACTTCCAATTTCTTTGTAACTCCAAGACTCTAACTCCTCTCTACTACTTCTCGTGGTTTCAGCGAGAATTTGTCGTTGATTGATGTAAGAGAAAGTTGAGAGTGAATTGAACTGATGATGCAGCAGGAGTTGAGAGAGATAGAGCTTAGGGAAGATGGTTGAAACGTGGTCGTATAGCTGGAGTTAATAGATTTAGGGGATCATTTTTTTTTGTTTTTTATTTTTTAAAATAAAAATTAATAAAATAGCAAAGAAAAAAAATACATTAATATAATAAAAATTTAAAAATACAAAAATTTAAAAAATACTCAAAAACTAAAATTAAAAACAAAAATTGACAACAATACTAAATAAGTTCTTAGTAAAACAATTGTGTTTTTGTAATATTCAACAGCCATAAAGGGTTGTTAATTGTACAGATTGAGTTAACCAAAGAATTAATGAATTTTCCAACGATTTCATCATCTTCTTCTTCTTCATCTGTACTTTTCTCTGATATGTTTCTCTCTAAAATTTCAGTTACTCACTACAGTTATCCAGCTCATGAAAGGATTATAAAAATATCCTTATCATTTGGTATTAAAGCAGTGATACTGGCGAGATTCAAGATCACTAATCATGGTTGACAGAACTAGATCACAAGACATGAGGAGATTGGAAGAAAGTGTTAAAACCCAATTCCAGGAAATGGATGCTAAGTATGACAAATCTTTTAAGGAATTTAAGGAGCTAAAGGAATTGGTCTTACAAATACATTCATGGTTGGAAATGAATCAGAATTTCAAGAATCGGGAGGAAAGTTACAGAGGTCCGGAGGGCCATTGGAATGAAGCTCCTGATAATAGAGGGTATATCTTCCTACAAGATTTGGCAAAATTGAATTCCTTGTATTCAATGGGGATGACTTACGTAGTTGGCTCTTCAAGTGTGACCAATTCTTTTTAATAGATTAGACTTTTGCATAATTGAAGGCTAGAATTGCTGCATTACATTTGGAAGGGGAAGCTTTAGCTTAGCATCAACTATATGTTCAAAACAGAATGACCATGGAACCCACTGGTTAGGGTGAATACTTGATAGCACTAGAACAACAATTTGGTAAGACAATCTTTGAGCATACAATAGGTGAGCTCAAGGATTTGAGACAAGTATCTTAGATGGGAGAATATTGTAAGCAGTTTGATTCTTTATCTCACAAAGTGGTGATACTAGAAATTTATTTAGTAGGGTTATTCTTGAGAGGGTTGAGGCCTGAAGTTCAATATCCAATTAAAATGTTCAATTCCTGAAATTTACAACAAGCATATGAGATTGCAAAGAAAAAAGAGCTGATTAATCCGGATTGTGCAGGCACTGCTAAAGGTCAGTAGAAGAGTTCTTCATTAGCGGTGTCTACTAATGTTGTTGGTTATCGAAATCAGTCTGAACTGCTGCCAAAACTTATTGGACCTACAGTGGAGATGACAAGTACAAAAACAACTAATAGCAAAGAGTTTGATGAAAAAAGGGCCAAAGAATTATGTTTTTGATGTGATGATAAATTCACACCAGTCCATAAATGCAAAAAGAAACAATTCCATACATAATGGTGGATAATGGAGATGATGTGCATGCAAAAAGAAACAATTCCATACATAATGGTGGATAATGGAGATGATGTGCAGTATGGAGTATGGAGACGAGAAAAAAAGAGACTTTTTTTCTTTTTTCAATTTATTTTTTATTTATATTTTTTTATTTTCTATTTTTTTATTTTTTTACTTATCCACACTTAAATCTTTACTTGTCCTCAAGTAAATCAAATACAACTATTCAATTCTATCACTTCATTTTTATAAAGATCAAAGTATGTAATTCCTTAAACTTTGGCCAACTCAAATGTCAAACTACTATACATATCATGACTACTTTTAATTAATGCACATAAGCAAACTCAACTTATGAAACTATAGCTCAAAAATAAACATAAACGCAAAATGAACAGTTTCACTCATTTCTTTCAAGTGTTTGAGGGTTAGTGTTTCGCTCAAACTTCCTATAGGAAACCACACTACCATAGGTTTGTTAATATATCAATTCTTCTCCACAATAATTACATATTAAAAATAGATCAAAATGACTTTGTTTCGGGATGTAATGTGACTAAGGTTATGGTGGGTCAAAAAGGTTTTAGAAGTTTATCACAAGCATTCATAAAGTACTAAATGCACAAAAGGGATAACAAAATAAACTTCTGAGATATGCAAATGGATAAAACTAACTACTCAGGGCTTATTGATGCTACTAAAAGATTCTTACTTTTTCTTTTCTTGTTTTTCCATTTTTATTTTTATTTTTCTTCCCCTTTTTCTTAATTTTGTTTTTTAGTATAATAATGAAAAAACAATAAACAAAGTAGCAACTAAATGACATGTGATCTACGAGTAGAAGTATCGCTCAACTCATCTAAGAAAAAATGTAGTCAAAAATTCTAAATTAATACATCACTTAGTACTCTACTAAACTTGTGATTAGGTAAGCGAATGGGGTTTGAAGTTTTAAAATGGGGTGATTTCAAGAAACAAAAGGTTAAGAGCTCAACAAGGTTTTTAAGGGATAATAAAGGGTAAGTCATTTAAGCCAAGGATTAACACAAAAGGGTCTTAATCATTCCTATATAGCATGTATCTAGTAGATTTAAATCGATTCAAAGTAAGTTCTGAAGACAATTACTTAAGGAAGTATCACACATACATAAAAATGAAATGACAATAGAATGGAGTCATATAGGCCCAATTCCTCACAAAGGCTCAAATGAAAATCTATTATACTTCTATACATTACCTCATTGCTCAAGTGTCAAATTCTGAATAAGCTTATACAACCAATTACTTTCATCATTTAACATAGTTCACTCTCTATTCAATTAACGTAATCCGAGTTCAAGTGTGCATTCAATCTCATTCTAACTAGTATGACAAAATTTCAGGTCAACACAAACCAAAATGATTCAAGTGCAGTTCCATTATTACACATAACAACACAAAACAACAACCTAATATGTCTAAAATATGCATCCTATATAACAAAATGTAAAGACTACCATACTTCAACACACTTGAACATCACATTGTCCTTAATATAGAAAGGAAAATACTAAAAAATAACAAGCAATACAATGAAATATAAAACATAAAATACAATAACAGCACAAGAGATTAAGGGTAAGAAAGGCTTATTGTGGTAGCACGTCATTCTAAGGCGCTGAAAATCTTTTTCTTCTATTCCTTTGGTTCTCCAACAAACTATGATGTATAACAAACTTTCAAGCAATCATTAAGTCACCTAAACATTAAGAGATCAAAAGGGAAAACAAGTTAAAGCTTAATCAAAACCAAAATCAAAGCAAACATACAAAACTTAATAAAGCAAATAAACTAAAAACATACATTCTAAGTTAAAGTCATTAGCTTTGCCCTTGGCATATCAATATTATCCATTGTCAAATGGATGTTTGAGCCTAACAGGATGTATGCTCAAACTTCGTGAGGATCCTGGAGCAACTTCTCTCGAAGTAGGCTC
>JAOXYD010000005.1:20461975-20489117 GCA_028565735.1 Pinacopodium congolense
AACTCCACCCGCACTCCTCACTTGAAGCACTCTCTCCAGCATCTTTCCTGGACAGCCACCAGACCCGAAGCACCTATCCCTCCCTCAAGACAGCCACTTATTGCAGCTCTCCAAGTCAAAAACCCACCCCCACTTCTCTGCTTGGTGACCTAGGGATTTGTGTATAATCACCAAATTAATTATGCTACCCCCTTTCCGAATGTGCGTCTTGTATTGTCCTTAAGCTCTCCATTTTGCATAAGCAAAATGGCGAGTTTTAACTGATTTAATTAAAAAAAATTCTTGTCTTTTGCTCAAATTGCTTTAAATTCTTCATGCTTTGGCCCAAAATTTGTGTTAAAGAAATAAATTTGTCATTAAACAAAATATAACACAAATTAAATATTTAAACAATAAAATAGGATTGAAATAACATTAAAAAACAAATGAAAATTTAATAAATTTCAATCTTATCAGTAAGAGTTCTTTATTTCATCATTCATGGATAGTGGATAGTGAATAGTGGTGCCTCAAACCATATGGTTGGAAACATAGGAATACTTGATGATGTTAGACCTATCTCTTCATATCCAAACGTTACAATACGAAATGGCTCTAGTTTTCTATATCCCATATTGATAATGCGTACTTAACACCCAGAATAAAATTGAAAGATATCATTTGTGTATCTAGTTTAAAATATAATCTTCTCTCAATTGCCAAAACTATAAAAGACTTTAAGTTATTTAATGACTTTTTTTTCATGGTTTTTGTATCTTCTAAGACCTATATACGAGCACGCTGATTGGAGTGGATAGATATAGGATGGAGTTTACCAATTAAAGGGAGAGAGCCATGGAATAGAAAGTCATAGCATTACCAAATGAAATGTTACATTGTGACTCATATATTTGGGTCATCTTTTGTTTAGTATACTGAAACTAGCTTCTAGCATTTCCCTTTATAGTGATTTTACTTCTATTTGTGATGAGTACCATAAGGCAAAACAACCAAGATTACCTTTTCCCATTAGTAATAATAAAAAGTACCAAACCTTTTGCCTTATTCATGTTAATCTTTGGGGTTTATATTCCACTTTTTCACTTAGTAGTGCATATTATGTTCTTACTATTATTGATGACTTCCCTCAATACACTTGGGCTTTTCTTTTGAAAAATAAATCTCAAGGCTACAATTATTTGACAATGTTTTGTAATTTTTTCAATAATCAATTTGATTGTCATATACTAGTGATTAGAAGTGATAATGGAATTGAATTTGGCTCATGTCACATGAGCAATTTTCTTTGTAATAAAGGGATTAATTATCAAACCTCTTGCATAGATACCCCACAACAAAATGGGAGAGTAGAGAGCAAACATCATTATATCCTTAAAGTGGCATGAGCATTATGTTTTAAAACAAATGTGCAATTGAAATTTTTCAAAGAATGTGTCCAACACACTTAATCAATTCGATACAAATCCCCATCCTTTAGGAAAAATAGTCCATATAAGGTATCATTAAACAAAGACTTAAGCTAACCATTTAAGGGTCTTTGGATCTCTTTTTTATGCTCATAATCATGATGAAACTAGTGACAAGTTCATAGTTAGAGCCTATCAATGCATTTTCCTTAATTATCCTTACAGGCAGAAAGGGTACAAAGTTTATGATATGGAAAAAAATATTTTTGTCAAGAGATATGTAATTTTACAAGATGGAATTGCCTTTTCAATACAACAACTAGCCAAACCTTTTAAAATTATACATGTAATACTCTTATTATGAGATCTCACTTATTATCCGAACTCAATTTTCTAGAAATGTCACTTATATGGACCATATATGCACCCAACCAACACACCAAGAGCAAGTTTACCTTAAGCTAGAAAAAACTATCTATTTAGGCTCAAGACCCTTCTAAAATTGACCTTCCACCTTCTTTACATAGATCACAAAGACAAAGGCATGTGTTCACTAAACTTTCTAGTTTTGATTACAAGTTGTTTCCCTCATTGGTTCCATCTCAAAAGTTTCCTCTATCAATGAACTCAAGTACTATCCATGCACTTCCATCCTATTCTCATATGACTAACAACCGTAAAACCTTTCTAGCCTCTATCTCTTCATTGGAAGAACCAAAATGTCTTCTAATCAGAGATCCTCTTTAGAGAGAAGCCATGTAATAAGAAATCAATGTATTGGAGGGCAATCAAACTTATATTTTGGAGCACTTATCACCTAATAAGCATGCCATTAATTTAAAATGGGTATAAAAAATCAAATATAAGTAATATGGGATGATTAAGTGCTTTCAGGTTCATTTAGTTACTAAGGGTTACAAATATATTGAAGGCTTGGTTCACCATAATACTTTTTAACCAGTTACAAAGCTCACAACTGTGCATTGTTTTTTAGCTTTAACTACCATATAACATTGGGAATTATATCAAGTAGATATTAATAATGCCTTCCTTCATGGCAATTTACAAGAAGAGGTGCATATGAATATGCCACAAGGTTTTGTTAAACCATGTGATAATCATGTTTGTTTACTTAAAAATCACTCTACGACCTGAAACAAGCTTCCAAGAATTGGTTCTAGAAATTTTCTAGTCCCTTGCAAGCTACTAGGTTTATACAATCAATTGTAGATAATTCTTTTTTCACATATGCATAAAGGACACACTTTATTGCCTTGTTAGTTTACATTGATGATGTAATCTTAACAGGCAATGATCATGTTGTCATCAAACATTTAAAACATCATCTTGATTCAACATTTTGCTTCAAGGATCTTAGACAACTTAAATAATTTCTTAGCATCGAGGTAGTACAAAATAAGAAGGGCATTGTGATTAATCAAATAAAATACACTCTTAATCTTCTTGAATAAATAGGTCAACTTGACGCATGACCTGCTAATTTTTCTATGGAATAATGCATAACTTAGCAACAGGGGCGGGTAAGCCCCTTAAAGATGCAAGCCAATATCATCGTTTAATTGTAAGACTACTTTATTTAACTATTACATGACTAGACATTAGCTATCTTGTGCATGTTTTAAGTCAGTTCATACAAGCTCCTCGCATACCTTATATAGAGGCACTCTATAGAGTATTACGTTGCCTAAAAATAGGACTAAACAAAGGTATATTCTTATAACCTAGTAGTCCTTTAAACTTGTCACTTATGTTGAACCAAAGGAGGTTCTACCTTATTTTGATGATGACAAAATAATTTTGCTACTGATATTCTTGTCTAAGCATGTATAAGGATAGGTTTATTGGAGTATTTGAACAATAATGTTAGATTTTCATGATAAAGGGAAGATCGACTGATTGAACTCCAGCACTGAAGGAAGCATCAGCCAATTGAAGGAAGATCGATTGACCAAATTATGGAGATCGGTCGACTGAATGAACATTTTGAGGAGATCAACTAATCGAATAAAGACTGACAGACCGAATGAAGACCAGTCAACCGAATGATGGCTATCGATTAACCAAATGAAGAAATTAAGAAGACTAGTTGATTGAACATGGCCTATCGGTTGACTAAACAAAGCACAAAAGTCATATTGCTTAATGGATAGAAGATTTGCAAACGATCACAGCATCTGTCCAACAGTCCAAAGAATTAATTGTTAAATAAACAAGCCAATGAATAGATTAATCTCATATTACTTTATAAATACAGGGTTAAGTGAGTCTTGAGAAATAGAACGAAAGCGTGGAAATACATGTGATATAAAAGGGTTGAAAATAAGTTTATATTTGAATGCCTTTTTTGTGCTGTAAGTTTATTTGTGTACTTGAATTTGTGAGGTTATTCTTGAGCCTAGAAAAAGGATTTGAGAGGTTATTCTTGAATCTTAGAAAAAGGAAGAAAGGTTATTCTAGAGCCTTGAAAAAGAAAAGTGGGCTATCCTTTAGCCTCAAAGGATTTGTAAGTTGTAATCAGTTTTACATTTGTATTTTTATCTTACTTTCAATAATTACAAGTATTGTTTATCATATTTTTTCATAATTATTTATTTAGCTTCCCCAAATTATTGTTGATTTTATTTTTGTGTTTTTTACTTAAAATATTCTTAGAATCTAATTCGTCCCCCTCTTAGGTGCCAATTAGGGCCAACAATTGGTATCAGAGCATAGGTCTCACTTTAAGTGTAAATTCTAACTAATTTGTGAGAAAAGATCAAATGACACATTTCATGAATTTTGTAGGTTTCTCATATAGTTTAGATGGGCATAATCCACATAGAACACCTTTTTTATGGTAACAATTATATGTATTAGAAGAATAGGATGATATGTTACTTGATGGGGGAAAATATTGACTTATGGATAATGGTAACTCAATCTTTTGCTATGCCTACCAAACTCATAGGAAATGAAATAGTCCTAAAGAAAGAGACTGAGAGGAACCTAGATAAAAGGAAGTCCATATCTTTGAATAGTAAGGCTATGCATATCTTATATTGCACTTTAAGCTTGGAAGAATACAATAAGATTGCAATTTGTGAAACTCCTTATGATATATGGCATAATATTGAAATTATTCATGAAGGTACCAATCAAGTCAAGGAGACCAAAATAGGTATGCTTACTCATGATTATGAACTTTTTTATATGATGCATGATGATACTATTTCTTCAATGTATGCTCATTTTAATAATATTATAAGTGCACTAAAAGGTCTAGGTAAGACCCATTCTAGTGTTGAGCTATGAAGGAAATTTTTAATGTCCCTACCAAAGATATGGGAAACAAAGGTGACGGAAATACAAGAAACTAAGGACCTCAACACGCTTCCTCTCAATAAACTCATTGGTTCACTCTTAATGCACGAGATGAGGATGAAAAATATTCAAAAAGAACAAGAGACGTCAAAGAAGAAAAATTTGGCATTCAAATAGGGCAAAAAGGAGGAAAGCGACAATGAAGAATCATCGTTTGGAAGCGAAAATGAGGACCTCGCATTCATCACAAGAAGGCTAAAGAAGTTCATGCAAAATGCCTCAATACGTCGAAGAGGTACATCTTTTTCAAAAATTAATTTATCTAACACAATGTATTTTGAGTGTCATGAAAAAGGGCATTTCAGATCATAAGGCCCCCACCTATAAGAAGAAGAAGGAAAAGACGAGAAGAAGGAAAATAAGGTGTGGAAAAAAGAAAAGTTGGAATTCAAGAAAAAGAAAGCATTGAAATTCTCTTGGTCCGAATCTAGCAATTTTAAAGAAGAAGAAGTAGCTAACATATGTTTCATGGCGCACAAAGAGGTATGTTCTCCACCTAGTGAAGATGAATATGATTATACGCATGATGAAGTGTTAGAACATATAGAAATATTAACTAAAAAGAACAAGGAATTGCATGATAAGCACAAGAAAGCTTTAGAAGAATTAGATGCATGTAAATCGGAAAATAATGACCTTAAAAAGATATGACCTTGATTAATAAAGACAATGATGAGCTTGCAAATGAAAATAGGTCCCCAAAGAAAGAAATTGAATGCCTCAAGGAATCACTAGAAAAATTCAACAAGGGAAAAGGAAAAATAGACGTTATTGAGTTTTCAAAAATTCAGAAATGATAAACATAGTTTAGGGTATAGTAATGAAAAAGAGGCACATAGTGGTAAGACTGTTTTTGTGAAGGCAAAGAACTTAAAAGATGAAGATACTCCTAGAAATGTTTAGAATGCACCTAGTAGACCACAACCTAAGCATCACACATTCAAATACACATCAAGACCTAGAAAATTCTACCAACATCAATTTAATTATAAAAGTACCTTCACGCATCCTACGCAACATATTCAACAAAGTTTTTATCATGATCTTAGACATATAAATGATTATATGAATGTATATAAGACTTACACTCCATTATTTTGCATGTATTGTGGCTATCAAGGACATGTTTCTTAGTTTTGCTATAACCAACTAAATAATTTCTCAAATGGTTAAAAAAAACAACTTTCATAAGACAAAAATCATATGGATTCTAAAAACTAGATAGTTTTTCTTTGTTTTCCTATTTTTTAATTGATTATGGTTTATAGTTTACTGATTGTATTTTTTTATCGACCATATAGGTTCGATCAACCAAACAATTGATATCGATGTATAGGTTCGGTCAACCGATGGATAGGTTCGATCAACCGATAGTTAAAGTTTAGATGTTTGGTCAACCGATGCAGCTGCTCTGATTGACCGATAAGTCAAAAACTTTGTGTTCGCTCGTAATTCATAAATTTTCTTGATATTTTAGTTATACTCCTATTAACTAAATGTGTTAAATTTTTGGCCATATTTTTTAAGTTATGATTGACTTTCTCTGTAATTTTAGTCTATCTAACTTTTATCCAAATTTATAGTTTAAAAGGTATGAGTTAGGTATATTAACATCTAAGGACCCTAGATAAGATGATTACCTAAAATTGCTTTCATTTGTCTTGTAGGACAAGAGAAGAAATAAATGGTACGTAGATAGCGGTTGTTCACGACTCACAATTTATCACTTTCAAGAGCAAGGATGGAGGATTCGTTACGTTTGGAGACAATGCCAAAGGTAAAGTAATTGGCATTGGAAAAGTGGGTTAAGATAACTGCTCTCTAATTAATATTGTTTTACTTGTTGAAGGCTTGAAATATTACTTATTAAGTGTAAGTCAATTATGTGATAAAAACTACAAAGTTATTTTCATAGGATATGAATGTGTTTTCTCTAAGATAGATAACAATAATATCGTGCTCTTAGGAAAATAGGAAGGAAATATTTACATTATTGATCTATATTGTGTTACTAATCTTAAAGGTAAGTATTTAATTTCCTTGAGTGAATGTGCTTATACTTGGTAGCAACGTCTTGGACATGCAAGTATGGATCTTCTCGCAAAACTCAATTCGACACAACTTATTAGAGGACTTCTAACTGTAAAGTATGAAAAAGACAAAATTTGTGGAGAATGTCAAATAGGAAAAAAAGTAAGAAGCTCCTTTCAAAGTAAGAATTCGGTAACATCTTCTAGACTTCTTGAATTACTTCATATGGATTTACTTGGTCCTACTAGAGTAGCTAGTTTAGGAGGAAAATCATATGAATTTGTTATTGATGATGATTTCAGTTGTTTTACTTAGGTTTTATTCTTAAGTTCAAAAGATGAATGTTTTAAATCTGTTATTAGTTTTGCAAAGAAAATTCAAAATGAAAAGTCCTTATCTATTGCATTCATTAAAATTGATCATGGTAAAGAATTCTAAAATGATATTTTTGAATGCTTTGTCATGATTATGGCATTGTGTATAATTTTTTTACACCTAGGACACTCCAACAATATGGTGTAATAGAAAGGAAAAATAGATCTTCACAAGAAATGGCACGAGCTATGATAAATTAATATGATTTGTCAAAATATTTTTGGGCTGAAGCTATTGCATGTGCATATCACATCATAAATAGGGTGAAAATTAGACATAAGTTAGATAAAACACTGTGTGAACTTTTGAATGGCCAGAAACTAATAATTGGTCATTTTAAAGTTTTGAATACTAAAGATAGTTTGGGATAATTCTATTATAAAATAAATGAAGGAATTTTCTTAGGATACTCTCTATCAAGTAAAGCATATAGATTTTACAACAAGAACTCTCATGTTGTTAAAGAGTTTATACATGTTTTTGACAACCTAACCCTTTTGAAAGAAAGAAAGTACTTGAGTTTGATTATGCATATGTATCCAAGGGATTAAAACATCTTTCACTTGAAGACAATGGACAAGCATCACAAATTGTTGAACTAAGTAGAGAAGGAGGACATGAAAAGCTACTAATAGATTAGAGATACAAGAAGGATCATCCCACTGATTAAATTATAGGTGATGTTCACAAAGGAGTAACCACTCGATCTCAATTTAATTTATCTCATATTGCTTTCATTTCAAAAATTGAACATAAAACAATAGAAGAAGCTCTAGATGATGAGAATTGGATTTTAGCAATGAATGATGAATCGGAATAATTTGAACGAAACAAAGTTTAGACCTTAGTCTCTAGACCCATAGATCATTCTATAATAGGTACTAAATAGGTGTATAAGAATAAACTAGATGAACAAGGTAACATTGTTAGAAACAATGCAAGATTAGTAGCTAAAGTGTATAACTAAGAAGAAGGAAGAGATTATGTTGAGACACTTACCCCTGTAGCTAGGTTAGAGGCTATTACTACTTCTTGCATTTGCATCTCACAAAGGTTTTAAATGGTTTCAAATGGATGTCAAAAGTTCCTTTTAAAATGGATTTATTCAAGAAGAGGTGTGTCTAAACAACCCCCTGGTTTGAATGTCATGATGCATCCGAACATGTTTTTAAACTTTATAAAGCATTATATGGTTTAAAACAAATACCTAGAGCTTAGTATGATAGATTAAGTACATTTTTACTTAATAATGATTTTGAAAAAGAGAAAGTAGACGCCATTTTATTTATTAATAAAGATCAAAGTGATTTATTAATTTTTCAAATATATGTTAATGATATTATTTTTTGTTCTATTAATGAATGCTTGTGTGAGGATTTTGCTAAATGTATGAGTAGGGAGTTTGAAATGAGCATGATGCGAGAATTAAATTTCTTCCTCAGACTTTAAATCAAGCAAATGAAGGATGATATCTTTATAAATCAATCAAAGTATACATGAGAGCTTCTAAAGCTCTTTGGGATGGATCAAACAAAGTCCTTAGGCACTCCCATGAGCACATCTACCAAGTTGAACAAAGATGAAGATGGAAAAGAGGTAGATGTAAAACTCTTTTGAGGTATGATTGGAAGTTTATTGTATTTAACTGTTAGTCTTCTAGATATTATGTTTAGTGTTTGTTTGTATGCACGTTTTCAATCTTCTCCTAAGGAATCTCATTTGTTAGCCATTAAACATATTTTGCGATATTTGTGTGATACTTTAAATCTAGGACTATGGTATCCTAGAAATGCATCTTTGGACTTAGTTAAATATTCTGATGCTGATTATGCCAGTAGCTTGTTAGATAGGAAAGGTACATCCGATGTATGCCACTTTTTAGGAAATGTGTTAGTTTCATGGTTTTGTAGAAAACAAAACTCTGTTGCATTGTCTACGGTGGAAGTTGAATATGTAGCTATTGGTAGTTGTTACACTCAAGTATTATGACTTAGACAATAATTTAAGGATTATGGTTTGTATCTTGATAAAATTCTTATCTGGTGTGACAATACAAGTATGATTTGTTTGACTAAAAATCCCATACAACATTTTAGGACTAAGCATATAGAAATTCGATATCATTTTATTCGTAATCATATACAAAATGGAGATATTAAACTTGAGTTTATTGATACATTGCATCAATTAGTGGATATTTTTACTAAACCTCTGTGCGAAGATCGTTTTTGCACAATTAGACGAGAAATTGGTATGATTTTTAGACATTCCCTATGATCTTTTATGTTGATTCTAAAAAGGGGGAGAGTTACGTGATATTAAATATTTTTTATCGTATGCATGAATTTAATGGGAGTTTAAAGCTTTTACATATTTTTATAAAGTCTTGCAACTCTTGTCTAACTTAGGGGGAGTTTGTATTTTTTTAATATCACATGATTTTGTCATCACCAAAAAAAGGGGAGATTGTTGAACCAAAGGAAGTTCCACCTTATTTTGATGATGACAAAACAATTTTGCTACTAATATTCTTGTCTAAGTGTGTATAAGGATAGGTTGATTGGAGCATTTGAGCAATAATGTTGGATTTTCTGGATAAAGGGAACATTGCTCGACTAAATATAGATTGGTCGACTGAACTCTAGCACTAGAGGGAGCATCAGCCGATCAAAGGAAGATCGGTCGACCGAATGAATGTTTTGAGGAGATCGACTAACTAAATAAAGACTAGCCAACTGAATGAAGACCGATCGACTGAATGATGGCTATCGGTCGACCGAATGAACAAATTAAGAAGACCGGATGACTAAACATGGTATATTGGTTGACCAAACAAAACACAACAGTCATATTGCTCAGCAGATTGAAGATTTGCACAACTATCACAACATCTGTCTAATAGTCCAAAGAATTAATTGTCAGATAGATTAATCTCATATTACTCTATAAATATAGGGTTAAGCAAGTCTTGAGAAATAGAATGAAAGTATGGAAATACAAGTGATATACAAATGTTGAAAATAAGTTTAAATTTGAGTGCCATTTTTATGCTGTGAGTTTATTTGAATACTTAAATTTATAAGTTTATTCTTAATCATAGAAAAAGGATTTGAGAGGTTATTCTTGAGCCTTAGAAAAAGGAAGAAAAGTTGTTCTTGAGTCTTGAAAAAGAAAAGTGGGCTATCCTTAAGCCTAAAAGGATTTGTAAGTTGTAATCAGTTTTACATTTGTATTTTTTTATCTTACTTTCAGTAATTACAAGTATTGTTTATCTTATTCGCTTCATAATTGTTTATTTAGCTTCCACAAATTATTTTTTATTTTATTCTTGTTTTTTTACTTAAAATATTCTTAGAACCTAATTTATGCCCCTTTTAGTAGCCATTTAAGGCCAACATCTTATTCTGATTCAGACAGGGTAAGTCATCCAATAACTAGACTTTTAACTACTAGGTACATCATCTTCTTCTTTTTTTGTCATAGTATAATTTCATGGAAATTAAAAAATAAAATAAAAATTTCTCAATTATCAACTAAAGTAGAATATAGGGTCATGGTTAATACTACAAGTGAACTTATTTCGTTACGCTCTTTATTTAAAGATCTAAAGGTTCTTCTCTAATCACCCATATCTCTCATCTATGATAACCAAGTAGCCTTTAACATTGCTACAAATCCTTGTTTCTTCCGAAATGAATTACGTATATATCATATTGCTTCCAGGGATCAATTAGTAGACCTACTTATTAAGGCTCTTATGAAATCTCAGTTTCACTATCTGTTGTTTAAGTTGGGTGTTTAGAATCTTCATTCTCTAACTTGAGGGGGTGCTATGATCCTCTTCAATATATTATTAGCTTGTATTTAATATAAAGTTGTATATAATTTATTTCTTTTCTTATATCTAGTATGTCTCATGATCTTAGTATTAATCGTAGCGTTAGATGTAGCTTATGTTATGAATAAGCTCTTTTATTTTTCCAATGATTTTGGCCTTTATAGTATGTATAAAATAACTATTTTGTTAATAATAATTTTTTGTGATGGAAGTTTCACCCAACCTAAAATTTCTTAGACTCATTCTTACTATACCATATGTTTCATGGTCTAAGGTCACTAAATGGTATCCCATTAGCTAGATTTGTTATTACATGCATGGAAAACATGGTACAATATAACCATAAGGACAAAGTGTTTTGCTCTCCATGTTTGATTTCTAAGATATTGGTTAATTGTGGCATTAACTTTAGCGAGGAGCTCCCTTTACTTCACTTTTATAGCATTACATTTTCATCACTCAAGGTGTGAAAGTACAAAAGTGTTCTAGGGTGATGGAGAAACTTCTCTCAGCTATCATTGTGATGACAAGAGAGATTGGATGATCTAATTGTATTGAGATCTAACCTTAATGCATTTGAGGACTCCAATGAGGAGACATTTAAGTCCTTACAACCTAGCACCTCTATTTTAATTGCTTCAAAACCAGTAACAGCTCATCCTACTTCATCTTCTAAGGTCTCCCTTAAAATTGTCAATGCACTGTTTCTTAACATGCAATGCCAAATACAGTAGTAACACGAGTAGGTCTAACAACAGTTTTTTTACCTGTAAGAGTATATGCAATCATTAAGGCCTAGTATTAACCCACCTCAAGAGTAACATATACATATTTAGGAGTTTTATTGTATTTTGTTTTTGTTTTTATGTTTTATATTGGTTATGTTTATTTTTTTAATATTACTATTCAGTTACTTCTCCATGTTTTATTTATTGCCCAATTTCAGTTATATCAAAAAGAAACTCAATAGATATACATTTTTTTGGCTATTCATCAAATATATCTTCATCATACAATTATTTCAAGGAAGTTTTATTACCCCTTTTCCCTTATTTTTAATTGTCATATGTAAAAGTTAAGAACAATGTTTAGTTTAAATGTGGGAAGGGATTATGGAAAATTGGTATATTATCCTAAACATATCAATTTTATAATGACTATTTCAATGGGAAATAATTTATGGGAATTTATTTTATCTTTAAAAACATATCATTAAATGTATTCATTATGATTTTGGTTATTTTGGTGACATTAGATATTTATACAATTTAATTATGATCATTAATGACTAAGTGAGTTTAATTTTCTGTAGGACTTTGAAAAATAGATACTTAATGATCATTATGATTTTTTTTTGTGAAATATATATGTATTTTTTATCAACAAAATTATTTAAAAAAATATGTGAATACGTAAGTAAAGAAAATTCACTCTGTTAGCTTTAGATAAAAATAAAAAGGTAGAGGTTAGAGAGTGATGTCAATAGCCAGTTAATGATGGTGACCCAGTTAAGTAATCAAGGGCATACATGACAATGTGTTTACCTTTGCGTAAAAAGATTAGGCGAATTTTCAAGTGGTTAAGCTCGCAATTAATGTGCATAAACTCATAAATAAATAAAGGATGTGAATATGTTTAAAAGTTAAAGCATGCTACTTGGTATGTTCATTTTATGCATGGAATTAAATTTTGTGAATTATGTTGAAGGATAAAGAAGTATGAAATAGATTAAATATACTTGCAATTTCACATAAGTAATTAGTTGCATGGCATTTTGATAATCCATTATGATTGAATGAATAATCAAGAACTTTTAATGATTATGTTGGATTAGATGGATAATTTTCCTATGATTATTTTATGTTTGAGATTGGGTGATCAATTAGTGTGAGGGAATTTAATAATGAATAAAATGTGTGTGTGTGTGTGTGTGTGTGTGTGTGTGTGTGTGTGTGTGTGTGTGAATTTTACCCATTATGTACTTCAATAGACTCTTAATGACTTGTTTTTATGTAGTTCAAGTATTTTTTGGATTGAAAGGAGCAAAATCACAAAATGAAATAATTTAAGGAGAAAAGATCTAGAAGGAAAATAATGGGTAAAATTCACCAATAAACACAAATCTAGAAGGAAAATAGTCATGAACAATAACATCATTATGGACAAAAGGAAGATACCATTATAGTGCTAGATTTAAGCCAAAAGACTAACATTAGAATATAATGGTATTGCTCTGGTCCAAGATGCCACCATTGTTGATATAAATGAAGATAGAGATAAAACGACCCTATAAATAATGTTGTTGTGCTTTCTGTCAAGTATCATTTTGGTCTAAAAAAAAGCTATGGGAAAAGAAGAGTTTAAAGCTAATTAGGAATCACTAATCATAAACTTTTAAGATTCGGATTTCTTAACCCTAAATATCCATAAAGATATAAAAAGAGAAAGCTAAACATTCTTAGGGAGTTCTTTCCATCCACTTTTAGATTTTTAATTCTTTCATTTTGGTTTTTGATAGCTAAGAGTTAAAGACTAGGAAAGTACTTTAAGGTAAACAAAATAATCTTGGATTAGGTGACTATGAGTGAAAGTCTTTGAGAATGAGTTATAGTCATCATAAAGAGCAATTATTTCTCAATTTTTGGGTGCTCTTAATTGTATCCATTATTTCTGTGAATTCTATTAGAGTTTATTATTTAGTTCAGGATATTAGAGATTGCTTTTGTATGGAAATTTTAGTTTATGTTAATTTAATATAATTGTTGAAAAAATAAATTATCTATGGTTACTATTGCATAAGTGGATTCTTTGATAGTAACTAATTAAATTGAGTTAATGAGTTGTCTTAATACAATAAGGATATGAGATTATTCTTTCCAAATACTAAATCCCTTATATCAAACTTGTTATTTAATTCCTTAGTTCAATCTCTATTTAATTGTTAATTGTTAGTTTAGATTTATTCATTTTTAACTGCTTAATTCTAAAATCAATTAATTGTTAAGTTAACTAATAATTTGATGTTTAGACTAATACTTGTTAGAATTCCTCATAGGAATGATACTCAACTTACTAATATACTATAAAAATGATAGGTTTACTCATTTAAAGTTATGTGTTAGTATATAAATTCGTTGTTTTAATATTATAAATAGAATGCACGTGATCAAAGAATAACCCTACAAGTTAACCTAATCATTCTTTCCATGGCTGAAGAATAAACCTCACAATTTTAATTTCAATAACCCCATAATAAAATGCACTCAAATGTATCTCACTCTGCTCACCCAAAGTGTTTGAAAAAGAGCTCACAATACATTTAAGTATGAATGCATCAAAAAATCTTAAAAGGACTCTTAAAAATAACTCAATTTGATTACACAATGCTCTTGATTCACTTATAACTCAATTGTATACTCATGGATTCAATCAATGCCTTGGACACACTTTAATGCACCTTTCATAAGTCAAAATCCATATATTGGTATACATTAAAAGCAATGAAACTCTCATTTATATCATTTCTATTTTGAGAATATTATATCGTAGGACTAAAAGCACAAGTAAATTAATTTCAAAATGTTTTACATAAGAATTGATCCACTGTTGACCCAAAAAAATAATTACATAGAAAATAATATTATAAATAATTTTTACACTTTTCTTTTCCTATATTAATCATTGTTAAATTTTCTTTTTTTTAAGTTACATAATTTATATGAAAAATTGTTGAACTAAGAGAAGTTCTAATCATTAATTTTGATGACAACAAAGCATTATTAGTACTAATATTTTAGTTTTAATGTCATAGAAAGATAGGTGCATACAAATTAACTAAGACCAATGTCAAAGCCCAAGAAGGAAGTAAAGATCAATGAAGAAAATAAAAAGGGTGCTAGCACTAAAGTGATCAAAGTGATGAGAGAATGAAGAAAATGTAGAAGATATGAAGATCAAGGTTGAATAGTTTTAGGATTGTGTTTTGGTATGTGAACTCCTCTTAATCTCTATCTATGTTTAAAAAGACTCACTTTTGTATAAACATTTAGATTTAGAAGTTTAGTCAAATTTTTAAAGTTTAGTTGTTTTTTTATGACATTTACATATTAAGTTTTATAGAATGTCATAGTAGTATGTAGTTGTGTAATCAAGAAGATATTAAGTGAAATTTTTTTAAAGTATTCCTCTTTATGTGTCAAAGTGTTTTGGAAAAGTTGTTCGAGTAGTTTGTGCATGAAAAATGATATTGAGAAGTTGAGGAATTCTTTTAAATAATTTTTGAAGCTTTGAAAATTTTTGAAGATTTTAAATTTTTATAACTAAGGCATATGTTGTGCTTGGGCTTAATAAAATTGTTTTGGTGTCCACAATTTTAAGAGTGAATTATCACTTGTATAGATTGGTTTTTAGACGAAAGGATGTTTCGAATTGTTTGAGAAAGTTGGGTAACTTTTGAAAGAGTTATTAAAATGTTTAGAACTAAAACTATAGGCGGATCAGTGCCTTCATATAGGTTGATCAATATCTCTTTTTAAAGGGTATCGGTCGACTAGACCAATAGATCAGTCGACTAATGATGACTCCACCAGTCGATGTTATAGATTGACCAATTGTGTGAATAGTGGTGTAATGACTAGTTCTAAAATGGTTTTCCAAAGCTTTTTTATGTTTCTAACTTCTTTTTTATGCTTCTAACAAATAGGAAAGTTAGCAAAACTTATAAATAGACATATAAGGGGGTTACAAACAATCTTTATGCTATTTTAATGTTTATGAAAGCATTAAATTTGATTTGTGTTAGTTTTGATTATTATATAAGTATTAGACAAAGATTTGGTATTTATGTTTGATTTATTGCTTTTGTTGCATCATTTTGAGCCCCTCAAGTATTAGTTTGATCAAGAAAATTTTTGGAACTAAATATACTTGAGTTGTGTATAAAATAGTATTTTTTGGGGCTTGATTGTGGGGACAAAATTGTAGAGATTTTTAGTTTTATGAAAGAATTGTTCTTCACTTTTAGAAAGGAAGATTTGTTAGGATTCTCTTAACCCTTAGGAAAATAATATTTGTTGTAGATTTCTCTTCACTCCCTTTGTAAAAAGAAGAAGTTTTTAAATTTCTCTTCACTATTTTTGAAAAGAAGAAGTTTTTAGAATTCCTTTTCACCCTAAGAAAGATTTGTTTTAATGAAAATCTAACGTTAGTATTGCGAGAGGATGTAGGCTAAAATTAGTTAGCTGAACCTCTATAAAAATCTTGTGTATCATTCTTACCTTACTCCTTCTAATTAATATCATATTTTGATTATTGTTTAATTGCTTAAATTTGATTTATTAGTACTGAATTGGCATAACATGCCATATAAGTTGAATTTTGGTTTTAGGATTGCATATAGTTGAAAATTAGTTTAGGTGACTTAGGAAAACTTTTTAAACACCCAACTCACCTTCGTTCTTAAATGTCATAAGGCTTACAAAGATGATATTCTTTTAGAGCTTGTTTAGTATTATTGTTGGTTTTTATTTTTTATTTTAGTTTTTGTCTTTTTTTGTTTCTATACTATATTAGTGTGTTTTTTTTTATTTCTACACCTTTTTCGATTTTTGTATTAAAAAAAGAAAATCAAAACTAAAAACAAAAATGAAGCCAAACTTCCCCTTAGATAATAGTACCATAATATCATTGATATTTTATTTATTTATTAAATAAAAAGTAATTTCTGTGAGAAAATTTATAATAGTAACAATAAATTAGGAAAACTTAAACTTAAAATAAGATGATCATAACATTTACTTGGTTTGGTTTTAACATTCGATCAGACTAAAACAAATTATTAAAATAAATCTTCATGTTTTAATAAAAAATAAAGTGTTTTTATTTTTTGAATAACTATTGATTTCAAAATTTTAAAATTATTTAATTTGATGTGAGTGACTTGAGTGATTTATCATTACTTTTAAAAAGAGTTCCTTCTTATAAGATGATGATTAATAACAATTATTTTTTAAATGCTTGGCCTGATACAAAATATTTAAATTTAGTAAATTGCATTTCATTATATTATTCAAGATTAATTAACTTTCTTTCAAAAAAAGTAATTATTTTACAATAGATTAACATTTTTATGTTTAATGGTTGTTTATTTAATTTTTATTTTATAAAAATATTTTTTTAGAAAACCACTAGATACAATGTACCTAATAATATTTATTTACATTTTCTTATTGATAAAATTAACTCTTTTGATAATAATATACTAATTATTTTTTTAGGAAGTGAGCACAAATCAACTAGCACATCTTTTCAAAAATCTTGAAATTAATAAGTTCTTCAGAAAAGGGAAATTTTTTGGTTTAATAGCATCAATATATGTTAAGCTTTTAGTCTTAGTACAACTTAACAATACAAAACTAATGGCATTAAGTTTATCTTATTTAAATTTTTTGTATTACTTTGATTGTTCATTTTATTTTCCTCAAATACGTTACAGGTTAAAAAAACAACCTAATTTTTAAAAGTATTATTATTCAATATAATATCACAATTTTGATATTCTAAATAATTTATTTCCTTTTCTTTTGTCAATTACTATTAAATTTTCTTCTCATTTGATAAAAACAAAAACTATGTATAATATTCTTATTTACTCAAATCTTTTAGTAAATCAATCCTTATTTTAGAGAATATTGAGTAGTAAGTTACTTAATTTTTAATATTATAATCTTATTTTTTTAATCCTTCTAAATAATAAATCTACAAGTGATCAATCTTTTAGAATTTTTTTCAATTCAATATCCAACCTTAAAAAATTTTCAATTAAGTGAATAACTTATTAAAACCTAAACAATTTAAGAAATAGGTGAAAGGGTCAATTTAACCATAAGGTTTCGGCCAATATTCAGATCAGATCTTAACGTTTCAAAGCATTCAAAAACAACCATAACATTTTAAAAGTGTTAAAAAATCCTAACATTTCAAAAATGTTTAAAACAAACCTTGATCAAACTTCAATCAAGTCTTACAGTTAAACACTGTATGGCACACTCTGATTAGTTCACTTTTTGTGGGTTTCACACGCCACATGGTACTACCATGAGGCATATATTTAAAAAAAATTAATGTGGGTCCTACAAAATCACCATGTCAAATATTGCATGGCATGTGGGACCTATAAAAATATAGGCCAATGACATTTTATCACGTGGCAATCTGTTAGTTTGTTTAAAATTGGTACCTTAAATATAGATCATATTGCATAAGCTCAAGCACCCTACGGACATCACAATTAGTTAGGCATTTAGCTTACAAGTTGAAGGTATCAGATTCTAATCATGGTAGCTAAAGCTGTCTTCTGATATTCCATGTCAAAACATGGCACTATTTTGAAAGAAATATGATCACTAAGTGCGCAGTTTGAACCCAAGACCTTCTGTTATCCCACGTGGCAGTTTTGCCATCTTGATACTGTTGCTTCTAAAATATTTAAAGACTGGAGATTTTAAGCAAACTAACAAACTACCACGTGGCAGAATATCATTGGCCCACATTTTTAGTGGGTCTCACATGCCACGTGGCATCTGATGATGCACTTTTTTGGGACCCATATCAATTTTTTAAAAAACCATGTGGCAGTGTCACTTGACGCGTGAGACCCACAAAAAAGTAGACTGATCAGCCACGTGGCATTTAACGGTAAGTCTTGACAGAAGATTGACCAATGTTGGTTTTCAAAAATTTTGAAACGTTAGGGTTTTTTTTGAGCAAATATGAAATGTTAGGGTTGTTTTTTGACATTTGAAACGTTAAGATCTAACATGAATATTGGTTGAAATCTTATAGTTAAATTGACCCTTTTGCCTAAGAGAAAAGATAAATGACATTTTTTTTACTTAGCTAGCAATACTGGACATATGAACATCCACGTTATGCATCCATCTTAACCCAAATGTGACTCGACCATTTTTAAATTACTAATAGATCCGATCTAAAATACAAAGACTCAAATCCATTTCAAGTATGATTCTTCTTCTCTTCTCTCATTACCATCATGTGAAATCCAAAAGAGGCACATCTAGAATTGATGCATGTTTATTCATTACAACAACCTTTGAAACCTCTATTGTTGAGCCAGAAACTAATGTTGAATCTTTATTTTTTAGTGAAGCTACTTATGATTCCAACTGAGAACACATGAATAAGCAATCGAACAATAGGGCATCAAGTATTTCGTCAGGTGTGAAGTTTGAAGACATAAGTAAGAGCTATAAGAGAGTGACGATGTTGAAGAAAATGAGTTGGGAAGTGAAAAAAAGGAGAAACAGTTGGGCTTTTTGGTGTAAATAGGGCAAGAAAAACGATCTAATTGAGAATTACTGCGGGACAAAAGGAGCTTGATTCAAGGAATGTGATTAAAGAGAAAAGTAAAGTGAAAGTTGTGTTTTTGAATCAAGAATTTGAGGTTTTGCTGAGCAAGACAATTAAGGAGGAGTTATGAGTGTTTTAAAAGAGGAAATGGAGATTTCTAGGAAGTGAGATAAGGTGGGAAAGGTAATAAAAGGAGCGACATAGACTTGAGCTTACACTTAACTGGTGTCAAGATTAGCAAGTTAATGCCTAAGCTTTGGTTTTCTCTTGAGGATTCAAAGAGGTTGGTGGCCACATTTAATAGTGGTCGGTAGATGAGGATGTCACCTGGGAAGGTTTTTATGTTTTAGGTCAAGTTAGGTCAGTAATTTAAAAAGGGGTTAGGTCATTTTGGGTTAAGATAGACACATGGGGATTTGTATGACAAAATCTGCACACATGGACATCTATGTGTTAGATACTGTTAACTAAATCAGTAAAAAAAAAACTAAGGATATTCACTTTTTTCTGAATTGATTGAATTTTTATAGATTAATCAATTAATTAAAAAATTTTAAAAGTCGACCACTAAACTGAAAATTTTTAAAAAGTTAGTTACTCGTAAATTTATTATCTCTAATCCTTTTATGCTTTTTTTAACAACAAATTCAACCAAATGATAATCTTTAATAAAATACAAAGTAATTTCTTATTTTATATTTTAATTTTAATTTTAATTAAAATTTTTATTAGTTTGTGATATTTGTATATTGGTCATGATAAATATCAAATACTTATACCTTATTATCATATTTTATTAGTAAAAAAATCCTAGTTTTCTATATAATGTTATTTAAAATATTTTATTAACATGATTAGAATTCTTACTTATGTAATATACAAATTTATCATTTACTTGTATGTTATTCTATTAAAAGAATAGAAATATACTAACATTTTTATTTATTTTTAATAAATTAATAAAATTTTAAAATTATTAAATTAACTCAAATCTTTTGAACTAAATCAATTCTATGTAAATTTATTTTGATTCGAATTTTATATGTTTTATTTTACTTTAAGTTTAAGAAATTATCATATAAATGGATCAATTAGAAAAGATCAATTCAAACCACGTATTAGTCACCCATAATTATTTGTTTGAACCAGGTTTTATAATGCTTATCAATCAGTAAAAGCATTCGGGCTTGCTAAGACATCGTTTAGTTGGGTTTCTATTTTTAGTTTTTATTTCCTATTTTTCTAAACACTGAAATAAAAAAATAATACAGAAACTCATTAAAACAACACACTAATACAGCACACAAAAAAATCAATACAAAACCTAAAAAACTCACAAAAACTAATACATAAACCCAAAAACTACAATCAACAACATAACTAAATATGTTCTAAATTAACCGTGGCTTCAAGTAAAATACCCTTATTTCCTCATGATTTAAGCCCAAAGAAAAGCGAGTTTTCTGTATCAAAATTATTTTTGGAATAGACTACACTATAATTTATGATCCATTTGATTTAAATTTTTATTTTTATAAATTTATTATTTTTTTATTATATTTGTGCGTTATTTTTAATTTTAAACTATTATTTCAATTTCTGTTTTAAAAAATAAAAATAGAAATTTAAAACTAAAAACTAAAATAAACAACCCCTTAACTTGTGAATATTAAAACAACTCTCTCAAGTATGTAGATTTGCACAATTTAGTCCATCAAATATTTTCTTTTTTTTCACAATTCTATTAATCATATTAGGAATCAGAGAATGGCCTTTTAAAGGAACAGGAAAATATCTTTAAAAGCATTATGTAATGTAAACCTGAAATAGTTTTGAATTTTAAGTCTGACTAATAAATTTCACACTTAAAATTTAGAAATAACAAAAGTTTTGTAACTTCAAGTTGAATTTTTTTATTAAAAAAGACTAAAAAAATCAAGGGATTAACATTTTTTTTAAAAAAACTAATAGGTGTAGAGTCAAATTTAGAAGCTGGATTCAATAAATGAAGATATTTGAAGGGTTAAATGGATACTTGTCCCGAGAAGCCTTTTGCTCAACGTCTGCACGTGCTTACCAAATTCCCAGCACCATGGCCCTACCCTAGACTCCAGTTATTAATTCGCGTTAAAATGTCACATTTGAATCTAAATACACGGAAAAATTTCTTGTTTCATGATCCCATTTTATTTCCTCTCATCCATCATTAGAGTATTGAAATGATTGAAGTTTTGTAGATTCTATGAGAGGAAGTTAATCGGTGAAGTTATACTTTTTAGGACACTCTAATTTAATATATTGAAATTTTGACTAACAATGAGGAAATTGCAATTTACTTTAATTTTAAAGAAAATACAAGTCACTTGAAGAGAAATTTAAATTTTGAATTATTAGTTCATTTTATTTAAAAATATTGTTGTGTGAGTTATTTGTGGACATCAATTAAGTTCATTATTTAATTGTTTTGAAAAATTTCAAGTTCAATATTTAATTTTAAATTGTTAATTTATTAAGTATACATAAAATGTATAATTTACAAACTATTATTTAAATTTAATGGTTTATTTAATATGTAATCTTCCACCAACATTAAAAAAGAGTTTGTAGGCTAATAATTTAAAAATAAAAAAGAAGAATATAATATACTTGATTACTGATCTAAGTTGACGGTATCTTTTACTATTTATCCACTCGAATCCGCCATTTGTACAGAGATATAACTAACAATATAATCTAACGTATAATCTTAAATAATATAAAAAACGTCAAGGTGAAAAACGAATAAAACGATAAGAGCTCGGAACAATTAGATAAGCAAGGCTCAACAACTTGTTATTATTGTCAAGTCTTCGTCTAATACAATTAGGATTAGTCACCAACCACCACCAAATTTCAATAGTAAGACATTCCATCTTTTTTTTTAATCAATTCTTAATGAATAAGATAGGTGACCACCATCAGCACGAAGTACTAACAACTAAATTTAACTCTCAGTCGTAATATATTATAAATGAAATAAGACCTCCAATTACTCAATAACTAGAAAAGTCAAAGAAAATCTTATCGGATGGGGAAAAAAATCTCTCCTAATTTTCATCATGAATATGAATATAATAAACATAGGATTGATAAGTGGTTGCCTTTTAAAAATTTGAACATAAATGTTGAAAATGCAATCTCATCTTATTAGGCCTGTTTGGTTCGGCTTCAATTTTTAGATTTAATTTTTAAATTTTTTAAATAAAAAAATATTATAAAAATTAAAAAAAATATTCTAATACAATATAAAAATCAAGAAAAATAATACAAAACTTTATAAAAATATATAAAATTTAATACAAAAATAAAATATTTACAACTAAAAATCACAACTTTATCAAACAATCTTAACAAATATTCATAAAATCTATAAAAAAGGCCGACAGCAACCGTAAGGTGGGGCCCAACTCAATCCCATGTTTGCTGTAATCCACGTAGAAGCAGCAACTGGAGACGAGAGTGAGCAGGAGTCTACTCTACTCTACTCTACTACTTTGTCGAACTTACATTGCATGTATTTATATTGTTTCAAGGTTTTCAATGTCCTCCATTAACTGTCTCTGCATTCACCAATCTCCATCCCTCTCATGTTTCTCCTTTTTCAGGCCATTCGTATGGTAAGCTCAGTTCTTTCTTTCTTTCTTCTTCTTCTTTCTGATTCTAGCTCTCTCGTCGCTTCAATTCTTCTTTGTTTCTCTTTTCTTTTTCTTTTTTTTTTCATTTTTGACCCTTGTAAAGTTTGAATCTGAACTTTAAAGCACCACTGTTCCATTGGTTGGTTCTATTTCATAATAGTTCTCTCCTTTTTCTCTTTTATGATTTGCATTTCATACTATGAAAGGACAATTATTCAATTCACGTTTCTTTTGAGAGGTGGGGTTTTTTTTTTAATTTCTTTTTTCTTGGCACGTGGTTTTGTTCTGAAAAAGACTCAATGTACTTCTGGGTTCTCGTCAAATTTACTTTTGATTGCCCAGAAAACGAGTAAAATAGAGGTAAGGCAATATTATCAAAGTTCATGCTCAGCCTTCCTCTATAACTCTTATATCGGAAAGATAATGCTTTAATATCTCAGGATTGTGATGCCGATACAATCAAAGTGCAAAAACGAAAACACAGGAACAGAACCTTCTATAGGCAATAGAAGACACATACTCCTGTTGTTGGATGCCATTGATTAACTCATATTTTAAGCGAATATTAAGCTTAACTAGTCTTCATAATGCTTTTCTTCAGCAATATGCATCTTTTCCCTCTTTTACGTACTTAAGTCATTGAACTTGAATACTTTATTGTCAGGAGTGGTTTTCTTCCAATTTATCTTGTGATTATCTCATTTTTATCTTTCTTTCTTTCTTTTTCATTGCCTTACTTTTGTCACATTTGAAAATCTTTTCTTTTCTGTAGTAGGCATCAATGAGCAGACTGGGATGGTTCAAGAAACATGTAATTGAAGCTAAATCAGTCTTCTGTTCTTTCGCAATCATGAGAACACAATAAGAATCTTAAGAACAACAAGATTGAGCACACATAATTGTTAGTCGATATGTCAAGGCAATCGCACCTTCCTCCTCCCTGCCCCTTTTTAAAGAAACCTATGTCCGTTCAAGCTCCTGAGTCATACTCTGAGCATACCAAGTCTCCTTCCATCCTGGAGGAGCATCTAGCATGGCTTGATGAATTGCTAGACGACGAAGATGCAGATTCCAAAGGGATTTTTCATCATCAGTCAGTCAGTAATTCAGTTAACCTTTTGAACCCTACAGCATATACTTCTTTGGCTGCCAATCCTTATAGTATTGGAGATATTACAGATGGAAAAGAGACCTATTGTATGTTAGAGTCGCCTTCTGCTTATGGTCCCAATTCCCCAAGGCAAAGAAGCAATACAAACTTTTTGATGAGTGCCACAACTTCAGCATTGTCAGAATATGTGTTTCAGAATGCATTACAGTATGTAGATGAGACCCTTTGCATTTCTGAGAACAGTGACTGGGGCCCAAACGGCGATGCCTGTAGTTCTGAGGGTGAGCTCAATGCTGGGACAATAACTTGGAAGAGGTTAGAATTTGAACTCGTGTGCAATTGTCTTCATTTTAATCTGTGTTAACTCTTTTGGATGTAGTCAACTCGGATGCTATATAACTTCAATTTTCTTCTCAACCTTGTGATGGAGATTTCTTTTTGACCATGTAGTTCCTTGTTCGAGTGATATATCGCGTGTTTTAGTAGTCTGTGCTAAAGTTTCTCTGTTGGATGATATGTGAATTTTTCCTGTGACACGACAAAGGTTGTTACTTGTAGGTTGCTGCTTCACTATGCTTAAACATAATTTGAGCTCAGTGTGAAAAACTTCATATGAAATGTGATTTAGATGTAAATGAACTGACCAGAGCAGCTCCATGCCACCACATTTGCAATTCTCTTCCCTACAAACTGAGGGTCTGCCAGTCTTTGTGATTTCATGAGTACTTGTCATTATCTAGATGTCTAATGTATATAACCGAAAAGGTAGGAAGGGTTTTGTAATGCTTAAATCGCTCTAGCATATTTTGCTTAAAGTAAGTTCATATAGGTAATCAATTACCACTAAAAGATGACAATTTTTTCTAAGGTAATGGGTGTAGGTATTTGTCCTCTGTATTTCACCATCATGCAGGAGCCATCAAATTTCTTGTGACCAATAAGAGTGCCATAAATTTTGAAAAGCCTCACAATCTTTGCTAAACTCTAAAGAGTTCCTCTGGGTTCTTGTTCCCTTTTACTTTTGCAGTAAAACCTTGATATGTTTTGAATGATGTTGAATTAGTATCTGCATTTACTTTTATAGGACTTCTCAATTTTGGGCAAGGTGTCCATTCTGTTTCATAAATCTGTACTTTTCTATATCTAGAAGGCTGATTTTGATGGACTCTCTTTAGGCAACCTGGGCAGCGCTCAAGAGTTCGCAAACTCCAGTATATTGCTGAACTAGAGAGAACTGTAGTTGCTCTAAAGGTAAGTTCTTTAGATTGATAGAGAGATTGCCAACTTTACCATCTTCATGAGAGCTTATCTATGTGAGATTAGCAAATAGGAAATGTTGTTATTCTTCCTATTTGTCACCTTAAGTGCTGTGAGGTCTGTCCTGGACCAAAGATATACCAAAAACTCAGGGTTCACCATAATGGGAACAAGTATTGATTACTGAATCAACGAACACTTTAAAATCTGCTTGCATTGTTGACCTCACCTAACATTTCACAATCCTTGTAGTGAATAATCAAATTCTTTATCGTACTTCAGTCCATGAGCTTTGATTTTGCAGTCACTGTTTATGAAACCAACCTTAATTGTCATCAAAGTTCTAATTTTGTTTTCATTGTACTGAATACTTTCTCATTTCAATAAACAAAAAATTTATTGTGCTTAGTTGTATGGTGCAGAATTTGGAATCAGAGTTGGCAGTAAGTGTTGCTTCTCTTCTTCAGCAACGTGTTGCATTGTCAATTGAAAATAGTAGATTAAAGCAGCAGCTAGTCAGATTGAAGCAGGAAAAGTTGATTACACAGAGTGAGCTTAATTATTTAAATTTATCCAAAACAAAATTTGAATATTCATACACGTGTTTCTGGGAGGGACTTAGATCTAGTGTTCAACTTAGATGTCTCGACCACTGAGCTGGGGGAACTGTTTCTAATTGTTTTTGTCTTGTAACGCAGCACTTTTATTTCCACTTGTGCAAGTTGAGCTGAAGACCAATTCTCATTGATATTTGCTCCAACTTTTTTCTGTTCTAGTTTTCAAAACTACTGAGTCTTCAAAATGCACATCAATTATTCTTCTTAAACTGACGTTTTCATGCATTATTTCAGGTCGGTATAGCTCCTTGAAGAAAGAGGTCGAAAGACTGAAAGATGTGTTAATGAATCAGGAGAATGGTGAGATGAGAACATATTTTCAACATCCTGCTCTTAATGAGACAACTTGATCAAAAGCTGGATGGCAGATGTCAGCCATGGCAAAACTTAATCTCAACTTAGCCTAAAAAGACTAGTTCTCTATGGGTTCTGGAAAATATATGTCCATGGGTACTGTGATTGTAGCCATTTTAAACCTCTGGTTCTCTCGTCTATACGTACCCATCTAAGAACCTCTTAAACTTTTTTCAGTCAATCTGAAATTAGCGTGGAAGCATATTGTTCATCGAAGTGTGGAGCTTGGTAATTTTGTTTTTCTTTACCCATTTCTTTCTTTCTTTCTTTCCTCAAAACAGAGGGATGTTGCGTTGTGGTAGCATCATTATTTTTGCTGATACAAAGAAGTTTGCTGCAGTTATTTTAACCAAATATTCGTTTATATTATTCTAAAACATGTTTAGTTTTACTTTTCGGTTGTGTTGTGGGAATCAGAGAAAAACTATACAAAAAAAACAACGCTTGATTTCTTTTCAGCTGATCATTAATTGGAAAATCCACTGCTTCTGCCGCTCAGCTCCTTTGTGCCGCCCAACCCATTTGCTATTTGGTTTTCGTTTTTATTCCAAATCTGAATCTTGACTCTACTGATACACAACAACAGGAGCCTTGTCGATACCGCTGCCGTTGAGCACCTCTTGTCGTGCCTTATCCAGTCTTTGCCCCCGATATCGCACTCGCGTTTCACAGAGCTAGCGTCTGGATTTGGGTAGCGTCTCCCTCGCAAGTGTCTAGATTTGGCCACACCT
>JAOXYD010000005.1:20495336-20506348 GCA_028565735.1 Pinacopodium congolense
TAATGGCCAGAGAGCATCAGTCAGAGAGCAAAGTGAAGGGTGAGCACAACGGAGCAGTGGCAATGGAGATGCGTAGAAGAAAACGAAGCGTAAAAAAAAAGATTTTAATTATTTTATTTACGGTTGGACCGGTTGAACTTATTAATTACAACCGGTTAAACCGGCCGGTTTAAACCAACCGATTTTCTTAAATAAAAGTTTTAATATAAAATCGAATTAATAAATTGATCGGTTCTGAATTAATCGGATCGAACTGACTAATTCAGTCCGATTATTCAAACATTGAAAAAATTAATTATTTTCTTTTATTGAAACGTAAAAGCACAAAAGTAGAAACTGTTGAGTTTCATTTTTTTTACTACGGCTATTCTATTTTACTTTTCTTTAAATAAAAATGTGATCATATATAAAAGGAATAAAAATATAATTTTGTCAGGCGTTATAAATCTCCACCACTACCAACCGTCTAATTTTATCCATAAATGAAAGGATTAGGAAACAACCCTATCCACTCAATGTCCACATATGCAGTTAAGATGAAGGGCTCTTCTTTTAATTCATCAACATACATAGTAGCTTATTGATGCCTTCATTCAAATCTTGTCTATAACTTGATCAGTCATCATCACACTCAAGATCATGGCCTGTTTCTTGAAGTTTTGTTCGTGTCAATTCATCAATACGTTCAGCCTCTTCTAGTCCCCAATAACTCCAAGTCTAAAAAAACAAGTTGTTGGGCACGTATAGATACATTGGCTCGCCAATGTTTGTTGACCTCCAAGTTCTTGAGCCTATCTACAGCACATTGTTGATCTCATCTTCGTTATTGAATGATCTTCCAAGAAAAAGGCTATCATCATCTTTATCTGTTGCTTAGGATCTCTTTTGAGCTCTTCATATTTTAGAAATAGTATCCTTTTGAGGATTTTCTCTACTTTTCTTTCTAGTACTGCAGAACACGATCATGAAAAGGCCTGAAAAGATGGACCCCTCTGCAGAAGCTATCAAGGACTTGGGTTTGTGAGTAATGTAAACTAACTTACCCTTTGATGTTCTTATCATGTTCGGCAGGGACTTGTAAGCTAAATGAGTATGGAAGAGTCTTGGAGATGGCATACCTATAAGGTCAGACTTCATATTGTCTTCGTAAAGCTTAGTCTCCAATCATGAGGATGGTATTTCGCAAGAAGATCATTAGAAGTAGAGTCTCTTTTGTCTTGCATTACGTAATAGCAAAGGGCTTTGAGCCAAGTAGTTCCTGTTTTCATGGAGGATGTCAATATAATGTCGTCATCGCGGGCTTGGAAATGTCTCCACATGGCCATTAAAGGATCAAGAACCTGGGGATGATACCAGAACCCTTCAAATGGGTGAATATCGAGGGCGTCCCAATAGAACTCCTTGGGATATTCGTCAAGTTCGGGCATTGACAAATGATGATCTTGTGCCTCCATGTTTTGCATTTCAATTATTCTCCAGATATGTAGTCTCTATCTACTACTGTATTGTGAAGGATAAACAGAAAATGCAACAAGGGAAATCCTGAAGCGGTGGATTAATAGTTTTTTCTCTTTTTCTTTTTTTTTCCCCCCTTTTTGCTTATATATGAGTCAACCAGTTAAAATACAAAAGAGCTGACTAAATAACATAAATAAACTATACATCAATTTACTAACCCTCTTTAAATAATAACCATACATTTATACCATACACCCATTCACTGTAAATAATCACAAATATAAATGTCGACAGGCTTGCAATTAGTTTATTTATAAAGGTAAGGCATAGAATCTTTTCTGTCCAGAAGGCAAGTGCAATAGGGAACTTCCGTGATTCTCTTTTAGAGACTTGTGGCGTTACCAGCATTTGCTTATTGTAAGAAAAGGATGTAATTTTAAGAGATGTTTGGTAATGTTTTGTTTTTTAATTTTAATTTTCCATTTTTTCAAACACATAAACTAAAAAAAATATAGAATTTGAAAAAAATAATACACTAATATAATATAAAAATTAAAAAAATAAAAAAATACAAAATTTAATGAAAATACACAAAAATAAATATAAAAAACTGAAATAAAAAGCTTAACTAAACGCATTTTTATTTTTAAAGTGTTAAGACTGCTTCTATAGGTAATTTTACTCGTGTTTCAAATGTTAGTGTTGTGGGCTCTTCCTCCCAACACAATTAATGGCTATCGAACATATCGAAGGTCGTAGTGACGACACTTATTATAGTTAATAGTTACCTCGTAACTGTCAAATGATAGGTACAATTTCCCTAGTCGTGTATTTTATTCGTTAGATCTAGCTAAACTAAAGCATATAACATCTATAATCCAAACCGATCACTTCCCTATGTTTTGTTTGCAATTTAGGGCTAGTTAATTATATCTTACGCTTGATTGACGGTAAAATTTAGGTGGAAAAAAATAAATGGTTTAAAATTGTGAATTTCTTATTTAAACTAAGAATATAGAAAGTTTTGAAAAAGAGATCATGTAATATGAGTGTGTGTTTAAACTTAAGACTTAAGGTTCATTGGTTCAACCTTCTTTTTTTTTCTATTTTTTTTTCTATTTTTATTAATTTTGTGTATTTTTAAATTTTTATTGCTTTCTTTGATTTTCTTGTTATATTGTGTATTGTTTTTTTTGAATTTTTATTATTTTGGGGGGTTTCTATATTTTAAAAAATGGAAATAGTAAGCTGAAACTAACATAATATACAAACAAGTCCTAAATTAAGCCTTACATATTAAATGTTCTAGGTAAAGTAAATGAAAGTTAGGGAGCCCATTATAAACTTTTTGCGGGAAGTACCATTCTTACCACAGCCAAGTACATTTAGAAGAGACTCTAATGCAATAATATCAAGAGCAAATAGGGTTGAAAATGAAAAGATACTCTAAGAAATAACAAAATTTGTTCCATTGTGAAAATAATTTGAAATGTCAAACTAATTAAAACTGAATTTAATATATAAAAATGTAAATTTGAAACATTTTTTGATCGGTTACTTAAATAAAGATGATCTTGATTTATTTATATATTATATTCATAAACAATTAATTTAAAGCATCAATTACAAAGTTTCTGATTTTTTTTGGGGTAAAACGTGGGATTTTAACATTAAAAATTTAACCAATATTCACGTTAGACCTAAACATTTCAAAGCATTCAAATTAGACTATAAAGTTTTTTAAATGTTTAAAAAGAACTATATTATTTCAAAAACATTTAAAAAAGAACTGTTAACTAACTTTCGTCAACTATTGCCATTATATGCCACATTGTAGTACCATTGTAGCAGGCTTTAATTGGCCTAAAAATTTCTATGAGTTTCAGATGTGCCATAAGGCATTTTTATGTGGATCCCACATATTACCATATAGGATGCCATGTGGTATGTGGGATCTAAACAAAAACTTTGTCCAATGATATTGCCCCTCGTCGTCATTTGAAACTTTGGCTTAACAACTATGTATTCTTCAAGTAAAATCTCATTATACTTATCAAGATATTTTGACAATAGATCAATTGGCAAAGCATAAGTTTAAAATTGCTAGAGATCACAAGCCCTCAAACGATGTCATTTTATGCTATCCTCATATGCTTTGTTTTGTTTATACTAAGAAAACAATATTGTTTTATGATATATAATTATAATACAAGCGTTGTATTAACAGGGTTCATGATATTTAAGGATCAATTTGCCATATAGCATAATATCACTAGACAAAGTTTTGTATGGGTTCCACATGCCATATGGCATTATATGTGGAATATGTGGAACTCGGATAATTTTAAAAAAAAATATGTCAGGTGGTAGTGCCACGTGGCATTTGAGACGTATAGAAATTTTAGGCCAATTAAAGTATATTACATGATAGCGGCATAATAATATTAATTAACGAAAGTTAGTTTGGGGTTTTTTTAACATTTTTGAAACTTTGGGTTCTTTTTGAACATTTTTAGATGTAAAGTTGTTTTGAATGTTTTGAAATATTAGAGTTTAACTTAAATATTAATTGAAACCTTAGGATTAAAATCACACTCTTTGCCTTTTTGTTTTAGAAAAAAGTTGTCCATATTGCTAAGATAGTATAAAGATTACATTATAAGAAGAAAAAAACTAAAGAATCATTTGTTATTGAATTAAAAAATTTTGGGCTTGAAACACTTAAAATGAGTATGTAATAAAACCTAATTTTCAAGGAGTTCTAATAATAAAAAACATTAGTTAACTAGTGCTTACATTTTTAAATTTTAATCTATAAATTTCAGACCCACCAATGGCCACTGTCACTGCTTATCCTCACTGTCCGTTGATTCTACCGCTTTTAATCATGCTCCCTCGCTGTCTTAGTGCATAGACTAGTTCTCATTTGAAAAACCTTTTGGATGTAGAGCTTTAACTTAATCCATTAATTTGCAACCTAAGGTGAAAACTTAGTCAACTTTTAATCCCTCTAGGACAATCAAATTCTCCACTATAAACTAAGAAAATTTTAAATTTAAGTTAATTAACCAATAATGTTATGAATGCCGCACTAGTTGACCCATGTGATAAAATTTCTTACTTATATTTTTAATTTAGTCCTTAAATTTTTTTTATTTTTTTAATTTAACCTTGGTATATACCAATAATTCTATTTCCAATAGGTATCAACTGGTACCACTTGGAATAGTTGGTACCGATCGATATTCTATAATGATACAGTATTAGTAAATAACATATCGTTCTTTTATTAGTGTAGCATTGGCTAGTATGGTACTGTAACTAGAACATCATTTATGATATTGTATGTTGTATTGTTTAAAGTCAAGGAAAGAAAAATGTTTCTTGATTTTCCATTCCATTACAAGAGTATCAACTCTCAAATGTAGTATGTGAAGATGGGACGATGATAAAACTTCAAGAATTTGTTAGTGAGCTTTCTATTGTAATGTACAATAAGAAAAATGTCATCTTGAATTTTAAAAAGAAGTCTATGTATCACAATTTAAAAGAATGTCACCCTAAATTTAAAAAAGAAGTCTATGTATCACACTTCAAAAGAAATTATGCTAAATCTCTTTCTAATCATCTTTTTTATTTGTTTCTCCCTTTTGTATACTTTTAAAACAATGTGTCTTAGCTTTATTACTACTAAAAACTTTACCCTTTTATTTTAAAAAAGTCAAAATTGCAATAATTGGTAGCTCATCATAAACTATCAAATAATAATACTAACTAATCCTTTTATGTAGTTGAGTGAGCTATGGTCGAATCCACAGAAAGTTAAGGTGAGTTAAAGTTAGTAAAATTAAAACAAATATAAAAGATAACTAATGAAATCAAAATAAATAAGCAAGAATTCAAAATATAAATAACTTGATAACAATAAAGGAAAGTTAGGCAGAAGATATTTCCGGGATTCAGGAGTTATAACTGATAATAAAAAACATAAAGATTGTATTTTACCTAAGATGCTAGCCAATAGACATAAACAAGTTCTTGTGTCCTAAATTCCTCTAATTTTAAACAAATCGTATATGATAGAAAATTTATTTTTAACCACGTGTTGGGGATGATGTTGGGGAAAACTTATAGTTGTTGCTTCCAACTTATCTTCTCTTAGGTGCCATGATAATGGGTATTGTGCAAAACCTATAAAAAGAGACACCAAAGAAGAGGTTAAATGAGGTTATGATGAAAATAATGATTAACCAAGAAGAAAGTATGATTTTTGGATAAAAAAATTGAAAACTTGAAGTTTGATGTAAGATTAATAAAAGATGTGGAAAATATTGGAGCAAAATAGATTATTGGAGTGGGGAAAAAAGTTAAAAAGTTAAAAAATAAGGAAAAGAGAAGAACATGGTCTTACTTAAAGAAGGAGGCTTAAGAAAACTAGAGTTATAAGAAATGAGAAAAAAGTAATAATAATAATAATAATAATAATAATAGCAAAACAAAAAAATAAAAATAAAAATAAAATTTTTATAAAAATAATAATTAAATAAATAACATACACAAAATAAATGAACAAAATAACTAAAAAATTAAAATAAATAAATAAATAATATATTTTTAAAACAGAATAATAGTAATAATAAAATTTAAAAAATAACAAAAAAATTTTAAGGAAGTTGGGCGTCGCTCCACCAGCGACGCATCGTTTCTTTCATTTTTGTTTTTTTTGTTTTAGATTTTTTAAGTTTTTTTTAATTTTTTCGAAATTTTTTTATTTATTATTTTTTACCATTTTGTAAAAAAAATTAAAAATTAATAAACTAATTAATAACAAAACCATGTTAATTTTAGGTCGTTAAATAAATAAATAAAACAAAAAACTAATTAATAATAAAACATGCTAAATTAAAGTCATTAACTTGACCAATCACAATGGCTATAAGATTAAAGAAGGGAAAGAAGGGAAAGAAGGTACTTCCCTTTCTCTTGAAGGAAAGTTTCTAAGATACAACTTGCCGTGATACCTTATAACCTTGAATACTTTTCTCTTGAAGCTTTTTACTCCTACCTTCCTATGCTTGATGAATTGATCCATTTCAAAAGATCGTCTCTCTCAAAATTTGAATCTACAAGAGAACAACTTTAACTTTTTTTTAATCCTCTTCTTTTTACCTTAACTACCCTCTTCTTATTTTCTAAGGTTGAATTGCTATAAATAATCATGGGTAGTGTTTCTTCTTCATATCTCAAGTTTGGAAGTTAGGATTACAACTTAAGTATCGGTGGTCTCACAAAGGAAAATAGGTTCAGAGCATTTGTTTTTCCTAAAGGTTTTTAGAAATCAAGCACTAAAAATCAACAAAAATGAAAAACTTATCTACTTTGATTGGCATATCTTTAACCAATCCTACTGGCTTCCTTATTGTTTGATCCACTTATTGTATAAGCTTGGAAGTCGGCTTCACCTCACCTAACCGTAATTTACTAAAGAAAGATAAAGGCATCAAGTTAACACTTGCTCCTAAATCCCATAAACATACAGGAAATTCCAAGTTCCCAACAGTACAAGGGATAGTGAAACTCCCTGAATCTTGCATCTTTGGTGGCATACGGCTGGGGATGAGTGAGCTACAACTCCCTTTTAATTCTACTATTTGGTTGTCATCCCAAAACCTCTTGTTGGTTAGTATATCCGGTAGAAACTTAGCGTACTTGGGCATATTCAGCTTGGCATCCAAATATGATAGCTTCTTCACCTTCTCAAAGAACTTAGAAACTTGCGCTATTATTTAATTTTATTGGAGCCTTTGTGGATAGGGGATGCTTAGTTTATACGATGGTGGTGGGATGTAGGGCTTCTCCTCCTCCTTCTTTTCCTCTCTAGCCAGACTTTCATCTCGTGCATCCTTAACCATCTAACTTGGCTTCTTGATTTCCTCTATAATTATAACTCTGATGGCCTTCACATGCTCCTTTCTATAGGGCTCTGTATTGCTCAATAGGCTACCCATATTTCTAAAAGATAAAGCGTTAGCTAGTTGACCTATTTGTACCTCTATGTTACGGATGGATGAAGCATGATTCTTCAAAATTTGGTCAAAATTTACCTCCTGACTTGTGAATCTGTTGTCCATAACATCCATCATCTTATCTATCTTGCTCTCCAATAACCCAAAGCAGTCTTTTCGGAATCTAGGAGGCTCTTGAGGTCTTGCTTTCCCACCTACATTATTAATACTCCAAGAAAAGTTTGATCCACCCCAGATTATAAGTGTTATAGTATGGGTTGTTACCTCGTTGTGGTTGGCCAATATAGTTTACCTATGAAGTGCCACGAGATCCTATTAGGAAACGTTCTGCAGTACCATGGTTTTCTTACCCACAAAGCTCACATTGAAAGTGCACAGCTTTGACAGTAGAAGGAGAAGCTCTTTGTATCTTGTTCAACTGTCTAATGAGGGCTATGATTTGTGCTTGCAAAGTTGTTACCGAGTTAACTAGTATAATCCCTTTTTACTCCTTTGGCCCTTGTCTATTTCTCTCACTAGACCACATACAACTGTTGCTTTCCAACTCCTCCAAAAAATCATGAGCTACCTCAATTTTTTTCCGTATTAAAGAACCTTAAGCAATTGTATATATGGTTCCTCTTGTGTTCTGATTTACACCATTATAGAATGTTTGCAAAAGGAATTCTCTTTGAAGGTTCTGATGTGGGCAACTTCTCTTTAACTCTTTAAACCTCTCCCAAGCTTCATTTAATAACTCCCCATCACCTTGTTGAAAATTTGTAATCTCCTTGATGATCTTTGTTGTTTTTGTCAAGGGGAAGTACTTGGCAAGGAAGGCTTGGGTCATTTGCTCTCATGTAGTAATTTCCTGAATTAAGCGACTTGTACCACGCCTTCGCTCTATCCCTCAAAGTAAAAGAAAATAGTTTAAGTCTCACAGTATCATCAGAGATACTTTGAAACTGAAAAGTATCGCATATCTTCAAGAAGTTGGATAGATGAGCATTAAGATCTTCTGCTGACAATCTATAGAACTGGACTCTATTCTGTAAGATGTTCAGGAGTTCTGGCTTGATTTCAAAATGGTTTGTTGTGACTACAAGCCTTTTGACTCCTTGTTGTCTAAATCCGGGACTCATAAAGTCCATCAAAGTTCTCTCGCACATTCCTTATTCTCCTTCTTCAGCCCTATTTCTCTATATAATGTCTTCGCACTTTACTCTTCTCAATTCTTGTTCATGTCTTGTTATATCTAAAAGCTCTTCGTCACTCATTTTGTTTTATTTTCGCATACTCATTATGTTCATACACCTGCAAAGACACAAGGAAAAGTATCAATAACAATTAAATCAAAGTTACCAAAATCAAGTAAGATGCTAAAATATAAATCCCCGGTAATAGCGTTAAAAACTTGTTTAATAATTTTAACTACTCTACAAGTATACAGATCGCAACTTATAGTATAATTGATATTGATCCCATGAGGATTGAATTTGTACACCTAATTATTTGAACTTACTTTGTTTAAGGTAAAATAATATGGTAGAAACTAAAAATTAAACTTAAACTAACAAAACTTGAATGTAAATAGTCGTAGAAGAAAGTAAAACAAAGAAGATACTCAATAGTGGAGACTTAGGGGTTGTTCTATCTTTATTTGTCCTCCTTTATCTTATCGATTTGGTTGTGTTTAACCCAAGATTTCCTAAAGTTTCATTACCCTCTCTCAAGGTGTAACTAATTTTCCCTAATTGAAATAAGATAGAATTGGTCTTGCAATCTCTCAATCTACAAAACCTTTCCTAAATACTCAACTAGATGTGAAGCTATCCTATAGGTAATTAATAAAATAGTTAAGATCTCTCTTCAACCACTTATTAATCTATTAATTGTAGGTCCATTAAGTTACCAACTCTCGTTGCGCTCCCTAACTCAAATAAATGAAAACAATCTCTTGATTGGAAGTGATTATAACCTTAACAATCAGTACAAACAACTATGAATTAAATCAATAAGAATAAAGTTGGTTGAACAATTTAAGAACAATCCCTAAACTAGATTTAGAAATCCATAATCATATTAAAACAAATAATATTCAGATTAAACATAAAAAGGAAGGTAAAGGAAAATAGAAAACTAATGGTGTGGGTTGAAGCCTCCTTTTTAGGAAAATCTGGACAGCACTTGTTAAATCTTTAGTCTCCTTTCCAAAATTATGTTCTTTATCTCTCTTCTCTCCCCTAAAACCTTCTTTTCTCTCTTATATCTCTCTCCCCTTTAGAATGTGGCTACTAAGGTTTATTTTATGACTCCTTAGTCTAAAAATTCATTAAACACGTTTTGCACATGTTTTGTCATGTCAACTTGCTTTTCAAATTTGACCTCTGCTCAGTGTTTCCACTATATCTTCGTCCATAGAGCTCCTTTTGACTTTAAATTTTGGATAGAGATTCTTGACATGGTTTCCATGAACGCTGTAAAATTACATAGCAATTGGAGCTCTAGAAGTGGCCTTAATGCTTCTTCAAAATCAACTATACTAAATCTGGTGCTTGTTTGAACTTCATTTGTTTCTTGCACATCCAACCACCAAAGTGTATTAACCCATTCTTCAAATAAGTTTATATTTACCATAAAACACTAAAAGAATACCAAAAATAATCAAATACCTAAAATATAATGAAAAGGATGAAAAAGTTCATACTAACTAAGTTTAAAACATACAAACAACACTTAAAATACCTAAAAACAACCTAGAAACATAGTAAGAAAACACACTTATCAACTTCCCCACACTTAAACCTTTGCTTGTCCTCAAGCAATTTAAGTACAACCTTTACATTCCATCAATTCATTTTCAAAGAGATCAAGTGCATACAATCTTTCAAACTTCGGTAACTTAAATATCAAACTACTACACACATCATAATCTTTTCATCAATACATATAAACAAGCTCAACTTATGATAAATTTGATCAAAGGTAAGCATGAAACCAAGATGGATTTTCCTCACAATATTCACTCATTTCACTCACATGTTTAAGGCTTGGTGTTTCGCTCAAGGCTCCCTTTAAGAGATTACACTACCATAGGCTTGCAAATTCATTAATTCTACTCCACGCAGATTACATGCTAAATGGATCAAAAGGACTTTTGATTAGGGTTGTAATAAGGCTGGGGTCAAGGTTAGTCATAACTAGGTTTAGGGGTTCTTCACAAGCATTCATAAAATACTGAATGTCCAAGGGGATAATAAAGTATATTTCTGAGAGGTGAATGTAAATAACTAACTTCTCAACCTTTCTTGTTGCTAAAAACTTCACTTCTTTTATTTCTTTTTCTTTTTCCTTTTTTTTCATTTGATGTTTTTTTTCTTTTTTTTTGTTTTACAGTAATATGAAAATGATGAACAACACAGTAGCTAAATGCAATATGCTATGTGAGTAGAAGTATAGCTCAACTCATCTTAGAAACAAAAAATTGTAGCTAAAATCCCAAACTAATGCACACTTAGTACTTTATTAAACTTGTGATGAGGTAGGCTA
>JAOXYD010000005.1:20515283-20525456 GCA_028565735.1 Pinacopodium congolense
ATCATCAAAACACATGATTAGAATCACCTTGTTTCAACAAACATCAAGTTCAAGAGAAGAATTTGATAGGTTACTATGAGTGAATATCTATGTACGTCTTCTCTTTGGTATTACCATAAGTTGAAATGGTTCAATCATTCATATGAGTTTATATTTAGTATTTGAATATAGGATGCATAATTAAGAGGCGTTTTTTATGCTTGATGTGTGAGTGAAAATCCTCTTAATGTATAGATGAATACATCGCATGAATTGATTAAAGGATGAATAGATTAATAAACTGGTATGATTAATGATTTGGTAAATTAGTTTTGTTGGTATGTGATTAAGTCTTCGCTTGTATCAGTTAGATAAAGAGTTTTTTGAATTGGAGTTCTATCAATTGATTAGATTAAGGTGTTATGGCGATTTGGTAATATGAATGAATTTAAATGTGTTAAATTGTATAAAATGTATTAAGATATGATTGGAATTATTTGGTATGTGTTAAAATATATTACATTGGATTAAGAATTGAATTGGATTAAGTTTGATTTGTTTTGCATCGAGATGGGCTTGAGTATCCTAACCTTTATGAGGTTTTTCAATCGAATGATGCATTTCAGTCGTTCAATAGTAAGGCTTCCGCCAACTGAATGTGAGGAAAATGTAACTGTAATATGGTGAACGACTAGTTTTGTAATGGTAATATTATTAAATATTAAGAAACGTTAGGTAATGGTAAAAAAATTTATGCATGTGTGATTGAATAACATGAGAAAAGTTTTTTTCTCCACTAGCTTTATAATGATAAAAGGTTAAAGTTCATAAGTGGAGATTGTAGCTATCTGTGATTGCGATCCAGCTAAGCAATTGAGGAAATTCATAATAAAATATTTACCTTCACTTCACAAAGTTCAATGACATTACAAATAAGCCAAAAAGGAGCAATCAAGTTAAGTAACCAATGCACATCCATGACAAGGTGTTTTTCCCTCCTGTAGAATGACAAGGTGAATCTTAAGAATTGCTCCAAGTGAAATTTAAATAGTGTTTTATGTTAATGTTAATATCCTTAACTAATTTTAAATGATGATCTATATAAAACTACTTAGATGCTTGACATTATAACATTGAGGATTTCCTTTTTATTATATGCTTGACATTATAACATTGAGGATTGCCTCTTTACTAACATTGTGATTATGTGATAACAATGTTTTTGTCACGAAAGAATTGTGATATGGAGAAAATTCAAAAACATTGATTTATTTTTGTTTTTACTCAATTAACTTGTGACACTTGATCGATTTGTTTTGAGTGTATGTTTAAGTCATCGCTTGAGGACAATCAATAATTTAGGTGAGGGGATATCTGATAACTTTTAAATTAAATATCTTCTAGGCATGATTTAATGATGATTATCTTAAGCATGAGGGTAAAATCTTTGTGATTTATATGTATATTTAGTTAATCCTTTAAATAAGATGTTGCTTTTATGTTTTCAATGGTTTATTATATTTTTAGAGGACTTTGGTGAGTAATTGGATGCATTATTAAAGTTAAAAGAGATGTAAAAGCAAGTTTTGAAGCAAGAGTATCCAGTTAGGAATCTCCACATCAACTTTCATGGACAATGGTTGAATGATAAAAGGTGCATCATAAGAAGCCTGATAGTAGCAAAGAACTAGAGTAGGCCATGGCTAAAACCACGGTTGTGGCCTTGCTCATGGTTTCAGTCTAAAAGATACCACTGACAACGACAATGGCTCTACTGTGCTCCTATGTGTTTTTAATTGAATTTATTGTTTTTCAAGCACTTGTTATCTTTTAAATTCTACAAGTAGCCAAGAACAATTCTTAAGCGATCTTAATAAAATTTTACACAAGATTGAAGGAAAAAAAAGATCCAAACATAAGGAATTTAGGATCAATATTGGATTTCACAATAATAATCATCAAGGAGTTAAGAGATTTAATAGCTTTGATTGTATGCCTTTCTATCCCTTTTCGTCTTATGATCATTGTTTTTTATTTTAATGATGTTTTCGAACTAATTTCATTAAAATATTTAGATTGTTATGAACCCTAAGATGTAGTATTAGATTGTTTATTTGGTTTAATATGAATTTCTAGATTTTCTTGAAATTGCCTATGGAATCAATTGAGAATGGTTTTTATTAAATGTTTTGTGATTGTGTAAATTCATTTCCAATTACATGCTATTGGTAGGGGTTCATTTCATATTGATTTTGATGATATTTTGATGTTAATTTACCCTTATTTTGATACTTAATTGTTTAATTTATTTTTTGAATTATTTAATTTGTAGATTATACCTTAATTGATGTTAAAAGAAAGAAAAATATGAAGATTGAGGAAAAAATAAAATGGTGGCCCTAAGCTAGCCCACATTTAAGTCAGGTAGACTTGCGTTTAAGGCCTTTCTAGAACCTAAATGGTGGGGTATAATGGCGCCATTTAGATGAACTTCAAGTGCTATTTAGGTACTTGTCATGATATTTCTTTCTTGATCTCCTCCTTACATTAACTGTAAGTTATGCAACTTGCTTTCAACTTGCTTTAGACATACTTATTAAGGTTTTAAAGCCAAAAACATACAAGAAGAGACAGAAAAACATGTTTTTAGCGTAGAATGTCATATCCTCTCTAGTTTTAGGGCTTATTTCTTATGTTCTTCATCTTTTTATTCTTATTTTGTTAATTTAAACTTGCATTTGAGTATTATAACAACTCATATATGTGATCAAATATGTAAACATATTTGTAGCTAGTTGTGATGGATTCTAAACTTGTTTTTATTCAGAAATTCACTCCTTATTTTTGTGTGTTAAAAAATATGATGAATATGCTTAATGTCCTGATTCAAATAAGTGGGTTATATAATTCTTAGTTAAGGAGTAACTAGTAAATGATCTAAATATGTTCTGAACATGATTCCATATGTGATTGAAGGCTGTCTTTAACGCTTATTCTAATTTGATCACTTAGAGTTAAATTAAGAAACAATTTAGAATATGAGAAATCTACCTAATTTTTTGGTAAATTTATTAAACAACATGATTTAGAACCTTGCATAACTAAAATTTGATTTATTTAGAGGCTTATAATATGAAAATTGGAGTTTTTAGGTTAAACTTCTTACACTTCGAGCCTAATGCTTAAGATTGATGAATTCCCAAACTTCAACTTAGGTGATTAGAGAAAAAGAATTGTCTTAATCATAGCTTTGCTTTGACTTAGTGAAGTGAACCTAAGACAAGCCTCTCAATCCTTAATTAACTCATTTAGATCCTTGAAAACAAATTCTTTAGCCATTTAATATATTAGGCATTCCTTAAACTCAAACTTAGTTATCTTTCCATAAGTTAACATTTTAAAGTTAATTTAGAAACTTTAGCTAGTAATTTCATTAAAATTGGTTTTTCTAGATAATTGTGTTCTAATTGAATTTATAATTTCAATTTTCAATCCCTGTGGGAACAATAGTTCAAATCTTAAATATTCCACTAGATTCCTTGTGATTGGTATACTTTCCTAAATGTTGGTTTAAAATTATTAAAGGAAAAATGTGATTCAATTGCATAAATTGGTAATTAATTTTGAGAGATTAACCTTAATAGACAACTAAAAATAGCTAGCATTGATGGACTAAATCAAAGAAATGAAGAGATCAACCATAGTTGATGCCTCTTGCATAGAGTCCTTGACTATAGGCTTATATGAAATATTTAGATTAGGTGTGAGCTTAAACAAAACAATAGGTTCTATAAAACTTAATAATGTATTCGATTGATGAATTAAGATAGTGTGATCAACTGCTTGGTTTGTTAAATTGAATAAGAATTACAAGACCTGACTGTGGGCTTATAATTCAATTTAGGGGACCTACAGTCTAAGATATCTTAGAGAGTCTATTAAATCAAATTTAAGTGATGAATACAAACACATCTTAGGGGGATTATCAATCTAATTCTTAATTTTAATATTGCTTGTTAATTCATGTGATTTTGTCTTTAGATTTACTTAGTTTATTTGCTTTGCTCTTATTAAATTCATCATTAAGCCATTTTTAATTAGGCTAGATAATAGGGATAGGAATTTACTAATAGTTATAGCTCTCGTGGATCTATAATATAGACTCATAATACCTTCATTATATAGTGATAAGTGCTCTTATCTCCTTTCATGTTTTGGTTTTATTTATTGGTAATTATTTGACTTATTTTTATTTAAAACTTAGGTGAGCTTCATATGCATCATTAGCTTATGGCTAGGAGCTAGAGGATGACTTGGTCAGGACCCTTTACTTTATTAGCCTAGTTTTATGTCTTTTATAAAAAAATTCTGATAGTTAGAAGCATAGAGCTACCACCAAAGGTTAAGAGATGAATTCCAATCCACCTTAACAAGGATTTGAACAAAATTAAAGTATAGAATAAGATTTAAACACATAAAATTAAAGATCAAGAATGGATTTTTCCAACAAGAATCATAAAGGAGTCAAGAGATTCAAGAACTATGACCATGAACTTCTTCATCCCTTCTCTTTTTATGATTATTGTTTTTGTTTTTATGATGATTAGGAACTAATGTATTTGTAGGATCTAGGTGATTATAAACCCTATTACATTATTCCTTTTATTTGATGTTAAATTTCCATAATTTTATTGAATTTACCTACAAAATTAATGCAATTGGATTTTGATTGTTACCTGAATGGGAATTTAAATTTCAATTATGAGAATTTATATGTTTAGATTAAAAAATCAAATGTATGAATAGATTAATCCATAAGTGATGTATCTTGTAAGGAGACATAGAGATAGGCTTACATGAGATATCCATATTATATGTGAGCTTAATTAAAACAATAGGTTCCATAGATCATGTTAATGCACTTAATTAATAATTTAAGATAAGGAGAACTTTTGCTTGATTTAACAAATTGAGTAGCAATTACATAACTCGAGAGAGCATGTAATTTACTTAGGGAACTTATAGTCCACGATAAGCTAAATGATCCAATGAATCGAGGTTAAGCAATGAATACAAATATGTCTTATAAGGATTAACCATCGAGATCCTAACTTCTTGATTGTTTATTAATTTTGGGGATTGGTCTTTGAATTTGCCTTTAGTTATTATGCTTTTTTTCATTAACCAATTAATCAACCACTTATCGAATTGGTTAGATAGCAAGGATAAGAATTATTTAGTAATTCACAAAGCTTGTGGATTGACAATCCAAACTCACACTAGCTATATTACACTATGATTGGTGTACTTGCCTTATCGTGGTCTAGTATTTATAAAATTGAGGTTTACGGTTTATTTTTATCTAAAAATTATATAGTGTGGATCACCCATCAATTTTTTGGCATAGTTGTTAGGGAGTGATTTAGTTATTAGGTGCTCCTACTCTTTGTTATACTAGCTATTGGGTTTTTTTTGCTTTTGTTTTAATTTATTACAAATTTCTATAGTTCTAATTTTCTACAACTTTATTTTTCTATTATTTTTATTTAATAACTTTTATCCTCTTGATCTTTCGTTGTTTCTTTTAATTTTTAGGTTAGGCATTTTATTGTATAATAAGAAGTCATTCAAAAAAATTGTTTGTGCCTGATACTAAAGTTGAGAGAATGTTTTAAGGTATACAATTAAAAAACATGGATATAAAATTGGGACTAAGAGTTCAACTTACTATGGAGGATTTTTCAAGTCCTCTCTACATGACATGAAGTCTAGCATCCATAGGTCAAGGATGGAGACAACAAGCTTCAAAATTAAGCCCCAGATGATCCAGAAGCTCTAGAACTAATTTAATCTAATTAGTTACTAGATAAGGACCCCAATGAGTATATTGCTAATTTTTTGAAGATCTACAACATCTTTAAATTGAATGGAGTTTAATAAAAGGTGGTGAGATTGATGCTATTTCCATTCACCTTGCATAGTAGATCCAACTTATGGATTAAATCTAAACCATCTAGTTCTATCACCTATCAGAACCAACTAGCCAAAAAGTTCTTTGCAATATACTTCCCTCCTTCTTGTCTTGCTTAGTTACATAATGACATAATTTCTTTTGAGCCGTGGTAATAAAAGAATATGCATGAGGCTTAAGAGTGTTGGAAGAATATGTTAAGGAAGTGTCCTATCCATGGTTTTTATTTGGGGATGTTGATGGAGACCTTTAGTGGTGGCCTTAATTTTGCAGCAAAGTAGCTCATTGATGCATCCTTTAATGGTACTAGTAGTTTCATGACACTAGAGCAGCTCCAAAAGCTTATCGGGAATATTGCAATGAATACTTACTGGTAAGGAAATGCATGTTAGAGGCCTAAGGCTGGTGGGGGAGTGCATAATATTGATGCAATAACTTCATTAGAAGCTAAGGTGGATTCTCTCATAAGGAAATTGGACAGTATGATAGTTGCATCTACATTAAGTCACGTTACGAACTATGACTTTTGTAGAGGAGGGCGTTCAAATTATGAGGGTGAAACATCAAGAGTTACAGGATAGATTGATAAGGTTGATTATATGGGAAACCAACAAAACAACCCCTATAGCAACACATATGACATAGGGTGGCAAAATCACTTGAATTTATCTTAGAGGGGTCAAGGTTGAGAAGGTTAAAACCACCTATTAGGTTTTCAACAACAATTATAGTAGCTTAAATAATTGAGTCTAAAGGAGCTCCTTGCCAAATATATCACTACCTTAAACGCCAAGTTTTAGAACATAGAATTCTTGATCAAGAATTTGGAAAATTAAGTAAGGAAACTTGCTAAGAGTGTATTAGAGAGATCGTTAGGCACTTTACTAAACAATCATACGAGAAAGCTTATGGAGTAAGTACATGCGATCTTTATACATGATGATAAAGTTGTAGATAGTAAGGTGAAAGGGATATAAAATGAAGCTATGGCGATTGAGGAGGGGAAGGAAGCTATTAAGAAGAATAAATAGGTTGATAAAAAGTACAAGAAGACTAAATAGAAGAAGAAGCAATAAGAGTTAAAAGACTACAAGCCACAATTTTTGTATGTTTACAAGCTAAGCATTAAGAAACTCTAGGATATATAGGTCAATGTCTTGACCATATTAAGAAATTAATCTCTAACATTCTTTTGGCTTAATCTCTTATGCAAGAACCAAAGTATGTAAAGTTTATACATAATGTACTCATGAGTAAGAAGGCTATAGAGTCCTTAAAGATGATAATAACTAAAGAATGGGCAGTAGTTTTTATTGATAAACTACCACAGAAGTTGAAAGGCACAATGATTTTCTTGATGTTTGTGTAGTATACTTAAGTTTTAAATGAAAATAAATTAATAGTCTTAATATCAATACGAAAACATGTAATTAAGCAAGTGTACCTATTAAATTGTAATACAACTACTTTGAGTTCAATTTATTGATCCAAGAGGACTGCATCTATAATCAAATTCCTATCCTTATCATCTAGCTTAATTGACAGTTGATGTATTGATTAATGGTAGAAAATAAACGAATCTATAAATTCCAATCTAAAAACAAATTAACAAGAATCATTAAGTAATGATGAAGTTAGGATCTACATATTTAATTGATAGGTTTGCATTAGAGTTTGTTTTTATGGCTAATTAGAGTGTTAGTATGTATGTTTAGGACTTAATTTTATGTTATTTTAATGTTATTGTTAGTGTTTATTTGTTTTGTGTGATGCTTGTTGATTTCAGGTAAGAATTTAATCTTAATTATATGGGTAACTAATGCAATTTTAAGTGGAATTGGGTTAGGAGTCTAAGAGGTGAAGAAGATGGAGGAAGAGAGCCAATCATTAGGTCTCCAGGGTGACCAAGTTGCTATAGTGATAGAGAGTCTCCACACATCTTGGTTGGTCATTATAGCAACTTACTAAGCCTCCAGATTTTGTGGGAATGATGTGTTTATGAATTTTGAAGTTATTTTGGGATAGAAGACATGCAAGAAAACACTAACGATTGCCATTCTAGGTTTATAGAACATACAAGAGAGGAAAATAGGAGGTTTTGTAGAGTAAAACAAGAAGAAACTTAAGATCAAGGCGGAGACATCAAGATTGTCCAAGATGTTCAAAATTTCCAACTTAAAGAGGCTTTAAGCTACATCTACTCTTTTCTATATTTTATTTCTTTCCTTTGAAAGTTTAATTTGAATAGTCATGTGTTGAAAAAGATTATGAACTGTTAAATCTATTTTAGGGTTTATTCTTGATTTTTTTGTATGACTTTTATCCAATTGATTTCATGCATAAATGCTTTATGATATTTGTTGAGCTTAAAATTGATTCGAATCAAAAGCTTGGGTTTGTTTATTTAAGTTAAGTTGCATAATGAGAGTTGGTGGCTTAATAGACTTGGAAATATTAAATTAATAAGTAATTGAAGATTGCTTGTTAATTATCCTTATGATTGCTTGAAATCTAATTGCGTATCTATAATTAGTTTTGTGAACTGAGAGGTTACAAATCAACTTATATCTATTTCAATTAGGATTACTTAATTATTTCTTGAGAAAGGGTAATCAAACCGTTGGATATGTAGGATTAAACATAGTTAAATTAATAAGGTAAATGGAGCACAAACAAGGATAGAATAACCATTAAGTTTCCATCATTGAGTAACTTCATTATTTTTCTTTCTTTTGATTGCTCATTCTTTGAATTTTGTTAAATTAGTTTAATTTTCAATTTCTATAATTCTTTTTTACTTTAAACAAAGTTCAATTCAAATTTTTAGGTGTCTATATTTAATCCTCATGGGAACGATATCTATTATATTGTATGTTACAACCTGTATACTTGTAATGTAGTGTAAATTGAGCAGACAAGTTTTTAGGGCTATTACTCGGGATTGTGATTTAGCATCTTATTCAATTTGGAGCCTTTTGATTTAAGGATTTTTTAAATACTTTTCTTGTATGATTGTAGATGCTTGAACATTAGAGTGATTAGGAGCTCATCCAAGTTAAAGGAAAGGGAAATTTCAGATATTGTCAAGAATGAAAGAGAACTTCGAAGAGTAAAATGCTAAAAATATATCTATAAAACAATGATAGAAAAAAGGAATCAAAGAACTCTTATGGATTTCATAAGGCATGGCTTCAATAAAAACCAATAACGGATTACAAAACCTCAATGTAAGCTAATAATTTTAAGATAAATATGGTATTGTTAAGTATGCTATAGACAAACATTTAGTTTTATGATTTTTCCATTGAAGACTCGAATGCACACCTAACCAATTTCTTATAGACTTATGACACATTTAGGTACAATCAATTATCGAAAGACACCACAAAGATGAGATTGATTCCTTTCACATTGAAGGATCGAGTCAAGGCCTGGTTAATCTCTCTAAATTCGGAGAACATCATAATATGGGATCATCTAGTGTAAGACTTTTTAATCAACCAAGTACTTTCCATTGTTGAAGACTACTGGAATCGTCAAAGAGATAACGAATTTCCATTAGAGGGAAGGAGAATCTTTGTATGAAGTATGGTAAAAGTTCAATGAGCTACAAAGGAGTTGTCCCCATCACAATTTACTGAGATAATTTCTACTATGGACCTTTTATAATCATTTATCTTATAGAAAAGAGGCACCATAGATGCATGATGTGTTGGTGAGGTGACTTATAAAATTTAAAAAAATTTGAAATGATTTTACTTTGAAAACCAACAGAATTAAGACAAGTGCACCTATTGCAAAAGTAATATAATAAAGTAAATTTAAGATTCCAAATGTTGATCCCACAAGGAAAAAGGCTTAATTGCTTGGTTAATTAGATTACAATTATTTAGGAAAATAAAAAAAAATTGATTAAAACCTGAAAATTGCTAAACTAGTCTAACTTGGCTTAAACACTTCGAAAATGATTTTTAATTGCTTTTGAAAATTTCTAAAAATTACTAAATGTGTAAATTAACTAAGGATTAGGTCATTGATGATTTAATTGAGCTTTAAATACATTTAAGGGCTAGTTAAAGTTTCTTCATAAAATCAAAACATAACTATGGTTAAAACTTTCTTTTTTCTCCATTAAATCTTATTTAGAGTTTGGTTATGCTTCAAATCAAGTAAATGGACTTTAATTTCAAGAAGGTGAGTTCTGGAGTTTTAATGGACATTGT
>JAOXYD010000005.1:20576964-20602554 GCA_028565735.1 Pinacopodium congolense
CCATATAAATTCCAAAAATGAACATTTAAACCTTATAAAAGATTTTTCAGGAGAAAAGCATATAGATCACAAAAACCCCATAAATCTCAAATAAAATACAAATCTAATCCTAAATATTGTCCTCTTAAAAAGAAAAACTGTAAATGTTGGTTATGTAAGGAAGAAGGCTATTACGCCAATGAATGTCCTCAACGAAAACAAAAAACATATCAAGATAAATTATTCATTTTAAATTCAGCATTTAAACAAAATTTAGAACCTATTGAATCTGATTATAGTTCTGATTCAACAATCAATTCAATTTATATCTATGAAACTGATTCCTCTTATGACTCATCATTAGAAAGTTCAACCCAATCCCAACACAACTTTTATTCAAATATAGATTCAGAATAACAGTTAAACGCCTGTATTGATATAGGCGCTACTATTTGCTTAGCTGAAAAGTATGTCTTAAATAATTGGCAAAAATTAAACAAACCACTACAAATACGAATTGCAGATGGTACATCACAACATATCTGGTATGTCAGTTATAATAATCATATTCTTATTCAAAACTATACTTTCATTATTCCTACTATCTACCAACAATCCTCTGGAATACCTTTTATTCTTGGAAATAATTTCCTACGTCTTTATTATCCATTTACTAAGTATTTAAATTATATCACATTAAGAACTCCTGAAATTCCTCAAATAAAACAAAAATCAATAATTTTACAAATACCAATTTATCATACAACTTATTACAAAAAACTAAAAGCCCTTTCAGATGCGTTACAAACATTACATATACAGCTATCATTTCATGTTACAAATTTATTATCATATCAGAATGAAGTAGAACAACTCATAGATCAAGTATGTAGTGAAAATCATCTAGATTAAATGAAAAATACAAATTCAGAACTCATTGAAATAAAACTCAAAAACCCTACACAAGAAATAAATGTACGAAACAATATTCCCTACACTCAAATAGATGTTCAGGAATTTACAACTGAATGTCAAGAATTATTAGAAAAACAACTTATCTCTCCTAGCAAAAGTAAACATTCAGCACCAGCTTTTTATATTAACAATCATAGTGAACAAAAACGCGAAAAGCGTAGAATGGGTATTAATTATAAAGAAATGAATAAAGTAACTATTGGAGATGCATATAAATTACCTCGCAAAGATTATATCATGACTAAATTAAAAGGTCATAACTGGTTTACCACATTAGATGCTAAATTAGGATATTGGCAATTACGATTGCATAATAACACTAAACCTCTTACAGCTTTTTCATGTCCTCCTCAGAAACATTATGAATGGAATGTATTACCTTTTAGATTAAAATAAAAACCAGGAATATATCAAAGATTCATGGATAATAATCTCCATAATTTAGAAGCATTTTGTTTAGCATACATAGATGATATTATTATCTTTTCTAATAAAGATAAAGCATATCATTTCTCAAAAGTAAAGCAAGTATTACATTGATGTAAAGAAAAAGGATTAATTCTTAGTAAAAAGAAGATAAGATTAGCTCAGCATGATATTGAATTCCTTGGTATTCAATTTACCAATGGTTATCTCACATTACAACCCAATATTCTTGAAAAATTACAACATTTCCCAGATCAGTTAAAAAATGTGACAGAAGTACAACAATTTCTTAGATTACTTAACTATATTTCAGATCAAGGATTTCTTAAATCATTAGCTAAAGAGCGAAAGCAATTACAACTTAAATGTAGCACACAAAATCAATGGTCTTAGACTCCTTCTGATTTATTATCTGTGCAAAAATTAAAGCATATGTGTAAACATTTACCAATTTTATATAATTATTCTCCTAATGATTCTTTAATTGTACAAATAGATGCAAGCAATGATACATGGGCAGGTTGTTTATTAGCATTGCCCAATAAATAGGCAACAAGCAATTCGATCTTTGAGCATACAACTAATATGCTCTCTGAGCGTATAAGCATCTCGCTCAATAATGAGCATTTAAGCACTTCGTTCATCCCTGATGATGAATATTTAAGCAATACTCAATTCTCAAGCATTCAGCTTCCTTTGAAGCATACTACTAAATACAAACTTTGCAAATATATCAATGGTACTTTTACCTCTACAGAATTAAAATGTCATATTCATAAGAAAGAAACCTTAGCATTTTTAAAAACTCTTCAAAAATGGAAAGTTGATCTCTTACCCATACATTTTGAAGTACAAACTAATTTTCAATATTTATGTGGTTTTTCTAGATATAATATACGAAGCAATTATAATCAAGGTCATTTAATCAAATGACAATTAGAATTACACCAGTATAATTATACTATAAAATATATTAAATCCGCTAACAATTTTCTTGCAAATACCCTCACTAGACAATGGAAGCAGGTATGAAGACTATCCAAGAATTAAAAGATAAAGTATCTCATAGACAAAAGGAAATCCAACAAACACAAAAGCAACTCTTTGCATGGCAGAAAGAAGTAAGCCAACTTGAACAAGCCATAAGCATCCTTGAAACCCAATATGCAGAACCTTCTGAATCTGCTTAGTATTTGCATGTAGATATAAAAAAAATTTTAAAAATGAAAATTTTAAATTTTAAAAATAAAAATAATTAATTAATGAAAAATGAAAAAATAAAACTAAAAATGTTCGACGTATCACCATAGCAACGCTGTTGCTATAGTATGCCGGCGACCTAACCATCCATATTTATATTTTTAATTTATATTTATTTATTCTTAAATACAGCCTCTCCCTCTATTCTTTTCAAAAACCTGGTTTCCTTTCTCCTTTTTAGTCTATTTCCAATTAGTGCAACCCCCCTCCTCCTCTCTTCTTTCTAGTTTCAACTAATTTTCACTTAAATCATCCATTTTCTTGAATTTTACATCAAAATTCCATAAATCTTTTAAAATCTTCAAGGTTTTCACTTCTTTTCTTTGAGTATCACAGCTTCTCTACACCTTTTCCCCTTATTTTCACTATCGTTTGCATCTTACCTTTTCTTGGGTGTCTATTTTTATAGGTTTTCTATAGTGTCATCTCCATGGCATTTAAAGGAAGAAAAGTTTCAGGAAAAAAACAATCTAAAGGGAAAGAGGTGGCCTTTTTACAAAGAACACAAGATATGACTAACAAATTTGGCGCTTCTTTTCTAATATTTAGTCATGAAGAAGGTATAAAATTCCTAAAACTCAAAGGTAAGTCTATTGTTGTCCTTAAACATTAAAATTTTCAGATTCTTAAAGAAATTAAATTGCAAGATAAGATTGAGGTATTAGGTAAAAGGTAGGTTGGGAGAAATTCATACATTTTGACTATGTGGTGCTTGAAGAATAATCATTAGAATTTTATATGACTATTCAATATTATCCTAAGGCTTTAGATCAATTCTAGTTTAGATTGCGAGGAAAATCATATGATCTTACTCATAATATCTTAAACACCATATTTGGGTTTTTAAAATCAAAGATCCATGATAACCACCTTGACTTTAAGTATGTTGCATATTGGAAGAAACTTATGGAATTAGATAAGTTTGATGTTCATAATCCATCTAACTCTTTCATACATAGCCATACCTATTTAGTTTTGCATAAATTTATGTGTCATGCAACTTTCAATAAGTCTCAAAGAAATAAGTGTTTAATTAAAGAATTGTTTCTTTTGTGGTGTATGAACACAAATCGCAAAGTTTGCATAACATACCACATGATTCACACTTTGCATTAAGTGATGACTAAGAATCAAAACTATTGAGGCATGGGTCATATTGCCATTGTCGTTGCTCAATTTTATAATGTTAATCTTGATGGTTTAACCTCTGCATTTGTTAAGTATTTCACTCTTATGTATTTTTGACTTACTGAAATTATGGAGATGAATTCTTTGGCAATCTAAGACCCCAACACAAGAGCTATTGTATAACAGAAGAAGACCACTAGATCATCTTCCTCCCACCATCCCTAAGGTAATGACAGCTCTTCTGAAGATTTTGATGAAGAGTGTGAACGGTGGGAAGTTGTTTTATTAACTGTGGAAGACAACCATAAGACTTTGGAGTGACGTCTTGAATATAGATGACAAAATAACTCAAATAGTAGGGCGGTTAGAGAAAATGAAGTGACAACAACATCATTATAATAAGAAGTTTCTGAAATTTTTTGAATCGTAAGGATTTTAAGTGCCATCTCCTATACTGTCTTTACCAGAATCCCATAAGTTTTCTTACCTTTTTTTTGTTATTTTTGTTTTTCTTTTCGTGTTTCTTTTATTTGTACTTATAATGTGTGACTCTTCTTTATATTGAGGACAATGTGTGGTTTAAGTATGGGGAAAGGGTTTTATTGAATTTCTTTTATGTCATTATAGAAATGTGATCATGCATTTATCGATTTTAGATTAGTTGAATTTAGGTGCAAATATCTTGTCATGCACTTCATCATATAGTTTAAACATGTCAATGGCTTAAAATTGATAGGTATAATGTTCAAATTAAGTGTGGGGAGATAGCACTTCCTTTATAGTTTGCATTTTACATGGCATTTGCACTTAAGGCATTGTGAAGTGTGTTAGACTATGAAATTCTATCATTGTAGTTGGAATAAGATTGGGTTATGTAGTTGAATATGAATTAGGCTGCTTGAGTGAAAGGTGAACCATGCTGATTGATTAAAGTAGTTGGTTGCATAAACTTGGTCAGAAATTGATATTTGAGTGACTAGGTAATGCGTGAAAGCATGATGGATTTTCATATAAGCCTACATGAGGAATTGAGCCTATATGATTCCCTTCTAAAGTCATTTCATTTTCTTTGTTATATGTGATACTCGACTAAGGAGATTACCTTTAGAACTTGCTCTGAACTAGTTTGAAACTACTAGATACATGTAATATGGAAAGGATTAAGGCCTTCTTTACTTTTAATACGTTAGCTTAACTGACACATCTAACTCACCATCCTTTATAACCCATTTTGAGCCTTTCACCTTTTTTGTTTCTTGAAGTAAATACCTTATGTTAGAAAACCCGAAAACCCTATTAACCTTACCCAATCAGAAGTCTAATGAAGTACTAAGTGAGCATTCGTTTGAAACTTTTCATTTACATTTTATTTTGAGATGATTTGAGAGGTGTTTCTACTCATGTTGTGCACTGTATATAGTTGTTGCTATCGTTTCCTTATTATTGTAAAAAATTCAAAAAAAAAAGAAAAAAAGGAAGAATCAAATATAGTAGCAATAATTAGTAATGAGGAGTCAGCTGTATTCACATGTATATATCAGAAGTTATATTTTGTTGTTCCTTTACACTTAGTGCTTTATGAACACTTGTGAGAAACTCTTCAACCTTTTTGACTCACTTTAACCCAAGTCCCATTACAATCATGAATGAAATTCCATTTAATCCATAATAGCATGTAATCTATATGGAAGAAAATTGGTAAATTTGTAAGCTTATGGTAGTGTGGCCTCCTAAAGGGAGTCTTGAGTGAAACACCAACTCTTAAATACTTGACTGAAATGAAAGAACATTGTGAGGAAAATCCAGCTTGGTTTTATGCTTACTTTTTGATCAATGATATCATAAGTTGAGTTTGTTTGTGTGTACTAATGAAAACTAATTCGAATGTTTGTAGTATCTTGATATTCAAGTTCTTAAAGTTTGAAAGATTACATGAACTTGGTTTCTTTGAAAGTAAACTGATAAAATGTAATGGTTTTGTTTAATTTTCTTTAGGACAAGTAAAGATTTAAGTGTGGGAAAGTTGATAAGTGTGATGTAGACTATGTTTCTAAGTTGTTTTTTTAGGTATTTTAAGTGTTGTTTATATGTTTTAAACTTAGTTAGTAGGAATTTTTGCATCCTTTTCATTATATTTTAGGTGATTGATTGTTTCTTTGTATTGTTTAGTGTTTGAGGGCAAAATTTATGCTTATTTATGTAATAAATTGATGTACTTTGATGTTTGGATGTCCAGGTAACAAATAAAGCTCAAGGTAGCACCAAATTTGGTACAACTGAATTTTAGAAGGCATTAGGTACACTTATAGAGTTTCAAATGTTATGAAATTTTATAGGGTGCTAGAGCAACATGTGAGGAGACTATGTATCAAATTTCATGACATTTTGAGGTCTGTAGACGAAGATATAGCAAAAATAGCAAACAGATGTCAAAGTTGGAAAAGCTTATGTGAATATTGTTTGTTCCTAAAATGCATGGCTTATTATTCTCTTGATGTTTAATCTGGATATTGTTTGTTTGAACATGGTTATGGATTGTTAAATCTATTTTAGGGATTTTTAAAAATTGTTTATCTAATTTTTACTATATAGATTTAATGCATAGTTATTTGCCTTAATTATTGAACTTACAATCACTTTAAATCGAGATATTGTTTTGATTTATTTGAGTTATGATGTATAACGAGAGTTAGTAGTTTAATAGACCTTCAATTAGCTGATTAATAGGTGATTGAAGAGAGATTTTAATTACTTGTTAATTGTCCTTAAGATTGCTTCAAATTCAATTGCATTATTTAGGAATAGTATTATGTACGCAGAGATATAATTAAGCTCTTAAGTATCTCAATTATGATTAATTGATTAAATCTCGAGAGAGGGTAACTGAACTATAGGATATTTAGGATCAAACACTTTTAAATTAATATAGTAAAAAAAAGATAAATAAGGATAGAACAATCCATAAGTCTCTACTATTGAGTAGCTTCTTTTTTTTTTTTCATTTGTGATTACATTCATTTAAGTTTTGTGAGTTTAATTTAACCTTCAGTTTATATACTTTTCGTTTACCTTAAACAAAGCATAATTTAGATTGTTAAGTATTTATAATCAATTCTCATAAGATTGACATCGATTATACTATAAGTTATGACTTATATACTTGTAATGTAACTAAAACTAACAAACAATGTTGCCAGGTGATGGTGGTTTAAATGGTGTTGGGCCAGTTGAAGTCCCCGATCATTCCCAAGACTTAGCAGGAGGGCCACTGCATGCAATTGGAGAATAGACAACATAAGTTGTGGTTGGTGACAAACCATTTAATTGTAAATTAATGAGAGAGTACCAAAAATTGCAACTAAATAAAGGGAAAAAAGCACAATTATTTGTTAAAACTAGATACGGAACCGAAACATAATTTAAAAGTAATATGAAAATAATAAGCCATGCATCCTTCTGTTCCTTAGGCCCACTCCAGGTAGTATAATTATTTTGGCAAGAATATGCTCCTAATTCCATATCTTTAGTGCCAAAATATGCAACACCTAATTCCATCTCTTTAGCGCCAAACATGCAGCGCCTAATTCCATCTCTACTCATTACAACCCAGATAAAGGATAAAACTATGATAACTCTAAAGAATTTTCTGAATCGAAGCTACTTCAGAATCTACACTCAAGTTAGTAATCACTAGAGTAGTATAGAGCTATTCAATGAGCCAAAACCAAAAAGAAAAATAAATCATAATAGAAGCTCGCTAAAAATTTTAAGACTGTTGATTACAAAACTGGGGTTCCATCAAACACGAATCCGGGGAATTATTCCATCAAATCCCATTAAATCTCGCTTAAATTTACATGTATAATAAAATTAAAAGAACAGATATGATAGCACATCACAGACCATCCAGGTACACGAGCATTGACAACACGAAGTGAAGCCCCAAAAACATAACACCACTGATAAACAAACAAACCAAAATCAATTAAAAAAAGAAGAAGTTCAAGTCTTTAAGCAGACAAGGGCTGCCTGTGTCGATCACAATAGAATAACAATCAATCTAAACCAAAAAGGTGTGAAACATTATAAAGAAATAAGCAGTGGAGGCAAAGCCATTAACAAATAAGATTGGCTATGTGATCAAATCAAGAGAAAAGACTAAAAGAAGAGATGCAATTGAATGAAAACCGAGAGGTGAAACCTGGTTGGTTTTGGGAATTGGAAGAGTCCATAGGCGATGTATGTAAATTGGAATCAATCAAATTGCAGACTCTAATACAGTAATTTTTGTTTGTTAAAAAGTTTTTTTTTGTTGTTGTTGTCGAGAGCTTTTTCATCTCTCTCTCTAGTATCGCAAGTATATCTAATTGCCTGGTTGCTTCGCGGTCCTGGTGCAATTGCCTGGTTGCTTCGCGGTCCTGGTGCAATTGCCTGGTTGCTTCTTTGTTCTTCGTACACTATGCTGTGTGGTAACACTAGTGTTCTTTGATTTCATCTTTTAACTGTGACTTTTATTCAGAAAATTCGCGAGTATCTGTATCTGATTTCTACGTAATCAGCTAGGTCAGATAATTCTTCTATAATCTCGTCAATATAAGTCTTAGAAGACAAATCTAATTCAGATAAACCATAAATAATTTTTCTAAAGCATGAGACATATGAATCACATTTGGCGTTACAGACTCAAAGCATTATAAAGGTAAGGATCTATCATGGTTTCATACGTTAATTCTAAAATATTTTATCGAATCATCATGCGGAATTCGTTAAGAACCTGTTTGTTATCATTTATTTTTTCTGTTTTTCTTTTTTTTTCAAAAATAGAGAAACAGAGGAAAAAATACATTTAGTTGCATTCTATTTTATTTTTTTTATTTTCAAAATAAAAAAACAAAAATAGAAACAGAAAAACAAAAAAAAAATGCTTTTTTTGTGTTTTGAAAACATATTTTATAAACATATTTTTTTACATTGAATAATTAATACAATCTATTGATTAATGATGTATTTTTTAGGTGTATAAGAGTATTTTGGTCTAATAATTTAAATTGATTTCATATTTAGTTATTATTATTAAATTATTTTTTATTATAAATTTTAACCAAACATATTTTTTTATTTTTTATTATAAATTTCAACCAAAATAATTTTCATTTTTCTTTATAAAAAAACAGAAATACAAAAATAAGAAATACAAATACAAATACAAAATAACAATAAAAATACATAAGTAATATCAAATGGCTCCAATTTTTTTTTTTATCGAGCATTGCAATCCCAACCTTACATGGGTAAAGTTTGGGATAATTATCCTTAGCGCTCCTTCAACAATAATTAGCACAACCTCAACTTATTTACTATTTTAAAGCATTATCTAAAAATTTAGGAGAAAGGATATAGAAATTTATGTTTAAAAGAAAAAGGTTTGAGAATTAAACTACTAGTTGTATCTGCCTAAAAGACTATTTTTCATTTCATGGAAATAAATTACAATAACGGAGTTACATAGGATAGCAGATAGATGAGATGATCCTACTGATCATCTTACATTTTATTTATACTAGAAATTCGGATTCAAAATCCAGACCTTATCATTACAATAATTTTTGAGGGGAGGTTCTCATCTTATCTTTTCTTGAGTGGATGTCTTCGTCATCATTTTCTGAGTAGAGGTGGCTGTCCTTATTTTATTTTAATTGGCTGCCATTTCCTTTAAAAATTGGACTATAGAATCTTCTATCTTTTCTTTTTCTTTACGCCAAGTAGTACAAGTTGGACAGATGTTGCCTTCATGTTATCTAAATTGGCAAACTTTCCTTTTTACTCAGGGCTTCATTTTATCCTTCCTCTTTTTATTTTAAAAAAATTATCCACAGTAGGTGAAATCATTTTTGCAAGGGCCATCGTTATGGGTGAATTAATGCTAGTTCAAAATCCTCTTTTAAAAGCAAATTCCATCCCATTAATTATTATTCTCATTCGAATTCCTGTTTTGTACTAAATTTCATTTTTTTTGTATATCATGATAAATCTTTTAAGGTTTTTTGTATCAACAGTTATAATGAAATGTTTTACTTTTCTTTAAAAAATAAAATGATAAGCATCATATCTTTTGTCTTTATAAAAGTTTGGTCCATCAGACAGTATCTTTAGTATAAAGATATCCCTAAGAGTGATGGTGGGGTTATTAAGATAATAATCTTTTAATCCTTCTTGAATCCATCTAGGTAACATTCATATCTCTAGAAATTTAGGATTGGATAGGTATATGGAATTAATTACGGTAAAACTATAGCAGTTTATAACACCCTGCTACCCCCTGGGAGGATATAGGGATGTTCACATGCAACTTTATATGCAATTGTAGTGGAATTAAATAGGTAATTTAGCAAACATGCAATCACATTAATCAACAAACCATAAAAGATTAAAGTCCTAATCTAATTTAAACAAGCTATTAACAGAATCATATGCACTCATACTATAGGGACAAAATGAGAGTATAAAAAAAAAACAATCCACAATAATCTCAATTTATATAGAAAAACCAAAATCCAAAAGACACATGACTCTTGGCCTTTACAGTATCGATAGTCCCACATCCTCATCTTCTCCTATCTGCACCTACATGGAGTCAAAGCACCGTGCTAAGAATTTCGGTTAATGGGGAAAAATAAGATAATAAAATCATATAGATTGCAGGATGCAGTTATGACATATTCAGAAATTTTAGACATTTACCACGTTAAGCAACTCATGCATATAACAAATATAATCATCACTTCAATAACTCAATGCATAAAACATAATTTGAAATCAATCTCTTGTACAAATATTTATAATCGAAGGCGATACCTCAACATGACATCACAATTAGCTTTAGGCTAGGCATATGAAATTCCTTTTTAATCAAAACTCGATGATAACAATTTTAGAAAATCAAGTCACATAATAGCTACAACAAGTTATACTACTCGTCTTTAAATAAGAAATAAGCATAGGTACAGAAAGGTTAACCATATACGTTGGACATAGTCCTTAGACACATTAGTGTCGTCAAACAAACTTTGTCTGTAATAATGACATAAGCCGTACTTGGCACATTGTGCCCATTGAGCCTTTGGCTATATAAATTAGAACAATCAGAGACTGTAACACATGAGGTCAGTCAGAGATTATTATAGTGTAGCAAATGCTAGACCCCTATAGGCATGCCTAATTACCCATAACTAAATGGAACAATAGTAAAACCAATTAAAAAAAACTCCTAAGAAATGACATGCAAAACCAAAATCCTACCTTAGAGCATCATATGTTTCACATAAATTATCCATGCATTTCATGCACTACACATGTAATTCTTGTCATGTATAATACAACATATATCAAGGCTATTATTACATGGATTACATTTATCAAAAGTTAAAAGTCAGCAATTCATTATCCTTTAACTCATTTCATCATGCAATAACATGTCATATACTCATCCAAGACACACTTGACAATTCACAAACCAATTTATGTTACAAAATCAATCATAAAACTCATTCTAGAGTCACACTACCATAAGGAATTAACTCATCTATTTTAGGATCAAAACCGAACCAATTATGGTTCCTCCATCTCCACAACCTTCCTCCATCACAAACAAACACAACCTTTCCAAAGGCAATACATAACTCATCCTTAATCTCATTTCTAATCCACTACATAATCTGTCCAAACAAAACTTAATTGAAAGCAAGTCAGGGTAGAATTTTCCCATACCTTAATCACCAAAATGGCACTTTAATTCCATCCAATATTAAATATAATTTTGAACCAATAACACCTAATTATTCAACATAATAATTCAGGTCTAGATGTATTAAAATAGGACATACACATAGACTAAAACCATAGCTAACATTTACCTTAAAATAGTCCACAAAGATGAACCAATTGAAGGAAAATTTTCAGAATCAATTCAAACATCCAAACTCAATTTCGAGTTCAATTTCACTACCCTTAATGATAGAATCCAATTTCGGTTCCTTCATAAGTATTGTAACTAATTACATGCCATTTGTTCCACTGGAGCCTACGGATTTTAACCTGTAGATTAAGGCTTAATTATGGAATTTTAGAGTCAGAACTAATTAATACTTGAAATATGAAAGTTGTAGCCCTATCTCTTAGCTTTAATTTGCAACAAGAATCAGGTCATTTGGATGAGTATAACTTACGTTATGATTTTTCTCCCAAAAATGCTCACAATTAAACTCGAAATTGGAGATAGTACATTGCATCTTGATTTTGTGTCTCCTCATGTCCAATTTGGTGAAGGTTTGAACATGAAAAATGTTCCTTAATGTCCCATTGACATGTCCATAAAATTTGGTAATTTTTGGGTAAATATATCTTTGTCAATTACAAAAACCGTGAGGGATACTTAAGAGGTAACAGTGCAGGAAATTATTACCAACTCAATATCACAATCCTCCATCAATTTCATCAATTAAATTCTCGATTTAATACTCAATATGCATGGAATTCATGCATTTACAATTAAGGTATAATTCGGGGTTTTACAGGCTCACTATTGCTTTTAGTTATTTTCAAATTAACCAAGAAGTCACATAACTTTCTGTACTATAATGGAAAATGATATAATTTCAGTTTTCATTATAGATAATGCAATGCTGCATTGCTTTTTACTTTTTCATAATATTGCATTAGTGTTGATTAAGAAAAAAAAATTTAAAGTAGATTTTTTTTCATTTGAATCTCCTTCTTAATCTACGCTCTAATACTAATGTTAGAAATTTTAAACAAACACACAAATTGCAGATTGCAGGATCATTCATGTATAAATTTTCTAACAAAGATACACTTATTAATTATTTTCACATACTAGAGAATTTTTTATCTTGCATAATTCTTTTCAAATCCAATCTCTTATTCCAAAGTGACAAAAGCGTTATCCATCTTCCTGAATTTACAACATTTATATGTAAATTAAATAAATGCATCTTTTCAATTTAAAATTGAAAGGATACAACGTTTTACATAATCCCATCAGGAGATAGATTAAATATTTGTAACAGTTTTTTACACAATATGTATTGGGTGAACTCAATATACATGTGTTACTAGCTCCAACTTGAAGAATTAATGAACTACACATAACAATGTGAATGAACAGCTACAAGTGCTTTATTTCCTCCTTTTTTTGGTCATTATTCCATTATAAAATGTACTCTAAAGAGAAAAGAAAAAGATTCTGTGGTCTTGCATATGTAATCTAAATCAAAAGTTATGTGTAAATTCATCTCTCTGTGATGGATCCAGATGGGAAGTGAACTGTATTGCTATTGAATCTTAATGGAGTTTGTACATTCCATAGTACGGGCAACCCTCTTGTTATCGCTAAATGTGTGAATATGAAGAGCATATTTAGTTGAGATATCTCCAACGTTCAGGGTTGTTGATTAGGATTTCTCGTCATCTGTGATTTAATGGAACACGTTAACTGGCGGACATCATACTTCATTTCTTCGTTTGTTGGGCTGGATATTAGTGAATCATATCTAGTTTATGCTACTGTGGTGCCAATGAATTTCGAATGAATCAGACAGTTATGGCTCAGAAGGATATTTCTATTAGTTTGCTATTTCAGATTCTAATTGGAATGGATATCTTTTTTATAGAAAAAAAAGATGAGAGAAAGGAAGCCAATTCAACCTTTACTATCTGCTTGTCTCATTAATTTGATGGCTTTGATTCTTATGCTACCTTTACATAGGTGGGACAAGAAGCCTATTGGGAATAGAGACACAGTCAAGGTTCCCTTTGTAGGTCGTTTCCAGGAAGTGCTTCGCCGGGGGTCGATGCTTGCCACACATGCAATGATGCGATTTGGGAAGGATCCAACTTCTTGAGCGTTTTTCTTGAACAGAAAAGTTTGGTGGCTCCCCTCCTACTTATTATGTAATTTCATAAATAAAATATGAGTAAAATAATAAATATATTAAAAGTAAAAACGTAATTTTATAAATGTTTTAAAAATGAAAATATAAAAGGGCATTCAACAGTTTATTTATGAAATGAGACGTATATTTTTAAATAATGACAATTTATAAAAATACAAAAGAGTATAATAATAATTTTAATTTTAAAAAGTAGTGGGACTCACATGTGGGTCTTCTTACGTAGGATTACACAAACTCCATGTTCGGGTCTATGGTCGAGTCTTTTTTTAAAATATAACAGATATATCATTTTTCCCGTCTTCTACTCTCTTGTATATTTTATTTATATGTTGGATAGTCATATGAACTAGCTAAAGTAGTCTCTCATTCAACTTATACCATAATGGGGTCATGTATGTTAACTCAATGTTCTACTTCATACTAGCTATTAAGTATTTATTTGAAGGAACATTAATTCTGTCATACTTCAGAATTCTTTATATGTGGAAAACGCATTAAGTTCACCCAAATAAAATATTTTCTTTTGTGTGGTGGATGAAAATCTATGCCAACATTAGTTTTCTCTCATCTTCAGCTTACTTGTAGGCTGTAAAAGCCCGAAAATTTCCTTTTTTGGCTTTCCATAAGCCGATGGAGCTTCTTTTCTAAGAATATTAACTTGTACCATAGAAACAATTTTCGCCTATTATTGTGTATTTAGTTGCACTAAGATATGACCTTGATGCTCAGCTCTCTATCTTGTTCCACCGTGATCTGCTAGTGCTTTTTGTCCTTCATTTGCTGGCCAAAAATCGAAACTCTCATGAAAGTAGAGTTGGATTTTGATATACGATTTTCTTCTGATGCAATTCAACTCATATACTTGATATGGACCTGGAATATCAAAAGTGTCACAAGATCTTGGAACGACAGGATATAATTACTTGTCACATAAGTTGTGACTCATGCCAATTATAAATTATATATATATATATATATGTATATGAGGTTGATTATACAGCTTGGTAATTATAGTCAGTTGTGATCAGTTTTTTATATAATAATATAACTATTATTTAAAATATAGATTAATAATAATATCGATAAAACTTGTCGGTTAAGTATTTTTTCTTTATTTATATATATTAATATAATATGTTAATAATTATAATATAATATAACAATTACTATTATAATATATATATATATATAAATAGTTAATTTTCATTTATGCCAGAGTGCGTCTTTAACCTCATAATGTCTTTAGAAAGGTGATTACACAGGCATTGTGGACTCTTTAAATATGGAGTAGTCTTCTTCAATCCTTATATTTATGCTTCTGTAGGATAATCAGTAGCATGTCTTCGTTCATTGGGAATTCGATTGAGAAGAGCTGAAAAATATATAGAAATAGTAGAGATAGGTCCTTAAAGGAAAATAGATAACTAGGATTATGATCAAAAGACGTGAGAATTTAGTTCATAAAATTACTATGTTGCGTAAGTTACAAAAGAAATTCCTTTGTTAGTGTTTTACTTGGCGACTTAATAATAACAGTAGTGTGTATGTACTATTGGTCGTTTAGCTGGATTAAACAAATTTTACTCATTGACAACTTACATCAAACATGCAAGGACTCTCTCGAGTTAAATTTATTGGAAAATTATATCAATATCATAGAGGTCTTTGTCTGATTATCCTAAAAAAGCTGCATCTTCTAGGTAACTTTTGATGCTTGAGTTTGAGTGAATTAACAGTGGAGAGAAATTTTATGTTAGTTTAATCATCCAAACTTAGATATACGCTTTCTTTGGACATAACCGATCCGATGAGTTCTCAAACATAATTTACATTATCTTGTATATACTAAGGGAAAAAAGTCTCTCTCTCTCTCTCTCCCTACAGTGCTCAGCGATGAAAATCAAACAATCATTGAAAGCATAATCATATCGAATATAAAAAATATAATGCCAAGTGAACAAAAAACATTCTCGTTAACTTTCACATTACACTTGTCTTTTTGACTGGTCTTCTCTCCATCTACTTTGCCTTTAGATAACCTCAAAGGAAGAAAGAAAATACTCTCTCTCTTTCTCTTTTGTGCACATAGAAAGTTAGCTAGCCTACGATTTTATCCTTTATTAAATTATCATGAGAAAATGATGATTGAAGGATCCAAGACAAGCGTATTGTTCTTGGGCTATATGCATTGTTTTTGAGTTAAGATGATGATTCTAATAACAACTTCCCTTCTTTTTCTCTTTTTGCCAGCTCCAATAATTATGCACTTGTTAGTTTTGAGAGTTTCAGATCCAACGCAAGAATTCCCTTACTTTCATGCAAAATTCTCTGCCATGTTGGAAAAAGAAGAGCTTTATGTAGATAGTGACCCCTTTAATATATATATATATATATAAAACAGCCATTGCTTCAGCTATTTTTTTCTCAAAGACTGCAAAAGTTTTGGTGTGGAAACTTTGTCTCCATACTAATCCTTTTGGCACAACCCACTATCAACCTAGCCAATACTTACTCATCTACATCTCTCCCTCTCTCTCTCACATACACAGAAAGTTTGAAACTTTGAAGGTGTGGAAGCTGTCTTTGGATGAGACAGTGTGTAGCAAAAAGCTATGAGAGTCGAAAGATAAAAAGAGATGTATGCCAATGTCCATCGAAAAGTGTGAGCATTTTGAATACTTTACTGCATTAATGACCCCTAAAAAGAATACACCTAGTGCGTTCTTGCTTTTTTTTTTTTTTTCTTGTCCTTTCCTTTCCTTTTATCAGTTGGTAATCATTCTCATGTCATGTTCGAAGGTCAGATATCGGGATATATGCTTAACGGCTACTCATTATGTCTCGCAAATAGAGAAACCTTTTAGGCCATTAATTAGCATTCAATCATAGAGGATTAAACTAATCAAACTGAAATCATCAACCAGAGGTATAATCCTTATTGCTCCCTGCACTCACTCAACTGCTGAAATTGCACATGATCTGACGTTCTGGTGCAACTCTTCTGAGGGCCAGTTTATATGACTATCTCCACCCATTCCCATGATTTGAACATCAGATTCTTAGGGTCTAGTGAGGTTAAAGTCTACGTTAATCTCACTCTCCTAATTCGAATCACAAATATATTTTGTTAGATATGATACTCAGTACCATGTAATCAATGCTACAAAATATAACAAGCTGATGGCACACTAGACTATGTAACAAGTAAACATAATGCTATCTAATTCTATATAATCGGCAAGTTGAGTCTCTATACTTTATAATTTATTAATGACCTAAAGATTGAATATATCTGAGGGAGTATCTATTAGTTTTTTTTTCCGATAAAAGAGTATTTATTTAGTTGAGATATTCTTTTTATCTAACGTGAGCTAACTATGTAGTTAAAAAGTGCCACTTATATGTGTGTGTAATTGAAAATTCCATATTAATTCTAACAAATCAAATCGACCTTTATCAAAGTATTCGTATCTCTATATTACTACTAGATCTGGTTAAAAAGCAAGATTAATGAACGACAACATGCCGAAAATCTTGAAACAAAGATTTGAGCTTATCTAACTACTTTCTAAGATTATTTTCATTGCATGTTGGGTCCGGTCTCCTGATTGACCGGTCAACTTCTGTGAGCTTAATTAGTTAATTAAGAGTCCAAATTAATGAGACAAATTAAGGAATAGAACGGACATGAAAAGCCGAACTGATCCAAGACAAAATACAAGTCGTCAGAGACTTGGAACATCAACGATTTCTGAAAGATGATTTGGCCTAGTCTTACTTGCGCATTTAATTGCTAATCATTATGCTACCATAAAGTTTCAAAGCAGGGAAAAAGAAGGAAAAAGGAAAAACATGTCTCAGTGTTCTGATAAGATTTAGTCAAAATGAAACAAAAAGAAGAAATATAAAGTAAGGAAAATTACGGTTATATATATATAAAGGAGAGTCAAATTCATCAAATTTTGACATGTGAAATTAATTTATGGTAAGATTTACTCTAACTTTTAAAACTTTTAGTAAAAAAATAGTAGAACATAATTAATTAAAAAGTATAGTTCATGTAATTCAAGTAAATATAAAATTGAATGCGATAATAATAATAATAAACTAACATTAAAAAACTTAAGATGAATATATTTATTTAAAACTAAAATAGTGAAAGTCTTTAAATTAAAACTCTAATTTATTTAATTAAGAAAATGTAATATTTATGTCTTAGTGATTTAAAAAATCACATTAACATTTTTGATATATGGCACAATCTAGTAAAGATAATTTAGTGAGGAAAACTCATCAAGATTATTCAAGAGGTTAACAATTTAAAGGCATTTATTATATTCCACCGAATTATTTTAAGATATAACACTTTAAAAGAGATGTATATTATTGATCCAAGTAAACTATTGACTCTTTTTTTTTTAATTTCTTTCTCTTTACAAAGTAAATATGTGTATATATATATAATTAAATAAAATATAAAAGCTTTCAAATAAATGTGACACTTTTTTTTTTCTGAATCATGCTACTATAAAGTTTTCATTAGTATGTTTTGAGTTAGTTAAAAATATTGTTGAATTTATAGGCTTGATATTCATTCTAACTCGTATAATTATGTAAGAAATGAACTTTACAAATGAAATTTATTACAAAAGTATGGTTTTGATACCATTCACCAAAATTTATTTGAAAGGTTATCATTTTAAAGGAATATATCATACTTAACCTAATAATAAATCACATTATTAAAATATTCAAAGATTCTTTTAAAATATTCAAAGATTAGCGGTTAATAAAAATATTAAATATACATACATTAATTTAAAATAAAGATGATCTGATTGCAAAGTTAAATTATTCAGTTGTTGAATATGCACCATTTTGCTAGAAATGAAATTGATTTCACTAAATTAAGATAACACATTTAGTCTACTGATCTGCTGCATCATCAAGTCCGTCTATCATCAAGTGATGTGGTAAAAAAGTAATATTCTTTTTTCATTGAAATTGATATAATCAAAGGCGAGCGAGTGCTTCAGATCATTCATTGCAATTGTGGATCAAATGGGAGCAGAGCTCGAGGAGGTCTTGCCTTTTATGTTATGTAACTAACCCACCATTCCATTATCTTTTCCGAGTGGGTGGCCTATTTCCTTGAATGATAGAAACTTCCACTCAATTAAGTTGGACTTCAATCAGCCTACTGCTATGACTACATCTGCCATAGGTTTTACTACCCAACAGATAGTGCGCGGCCATTTGGAAAATAAATAAGAGACAGACATTACTATGCTTTATCTAGAGTAATTTATAGAGCTTTCTGAAATTTGGTTTGAAGGTATATCTTATTAGTCCATCTCTAATAAGGTGGAGTTAAAAGAGGCTACTTTATCAAAGTCCTGAGCTTTATTGTATAAACAAATATGAAAATTATGGTTGGATTATAAGTTAGTGATGTAGAAGCCATAGTTTAAAGTTGTTGGAAAAATATGACAGAGGAGAGGAAAGAAAAACAGCCGTAATATATTTTTAAAGATTGATTTAAGAGCTATATTGCAAGAAAACAATTTGAAATGATCTAATTATAAGTTAGTGATGTAGAAGACACAGTTTAAAGTTTTTGAAAAAATTTAACAGATAAAGAAAAATGATCATAACTTTTGACTTAGATTCAGTTACGGGATTCATAATATGTTTTTAAAGACTGATTTAAAAGCCCTATTGAAAGGAAATGACTTGAAATAGTCTAAAAATTCCTTCCCAAATGGAACACTTTAATTTTTATATTATTCAAGATTTTTTTTTTCGGATTTTTTTCCTTATTCGTTTGTTCTAAGATTTTGAGACTCTTTAAGTTTTTGACAAAATTACTTTCAGGGTTAGTCAATTAATAAGAATTTTTTATTATCATTAAATTTTTTTTGTGATTTTCTACGTTGCGTCAGTTTAGACTTCCATAACGTCAGTTTCAAGATTAACCAATTCTACCATTATCGAAGAAGTATTAGAGTTTTGATAGGCTGATCTCATTGGTTATTTCTTACTAGTAGGGGAATTGTATATAGAAAAAGCTTTCTATTAAATGCCGTTTAACTACATCTCGACGATAATCATTCTTCTTATTATTATTTTCCCTATATATCGATTGAGAAACGCATAAATTAGGCAACACTCATCATTTGCTTTTTATTCGTTTTCAAACAAATCGATATTTCAGTGGTGAGGACTTCGCATATGGTTCGTTCATACCCGTTATAATTACGATAGGGTTTGGAACCAATTTTGAAGTCGTAAAGAGACGTATGATCATCATTATTTGTGAATCCAAAATAAAATCTTTTTTTTTTCTAGATTAGATTAGATGCTTGTTCTTTTATACTCATTTACCTCTCTTGAATACCAACTTTACAAGACGCGAATATTGGTCTGTAGTATAAGAAATGTGTACTCTATCGAATAACAACACTTTGAGAATCACATCTAGCTATCCGCTAAAGGAAGGTCATAATCAATTCTTTTTGTGCTATTTTTAATTTTTCCTTCCAAGAATCTGAAGTAGTCCTCCTTTGCATGAACCTTAAGTTATGAATCATACTTTCTTTGGCTGCTTTGTGCCAACTTTCGTATATTTCAAAGCAACACCAAATTCTAAGGCTCTTTCTTTATTCTTTCTTCTTTCTTTTTGTTCCTTCTTATTGGTGTTTCTTAGTCCCATCAACAAGACAAGCCATACTTGGTTCATCTCAATGTCCAGCTTGAATCAGTTTCAAGAATACACTACAATTTTAGTATTCAGTTATAAGAATGTATACTCTTAGTACCAATTATAAGAAACTGGATAAGTTTTAGAACTTGCAAAATAGTTAAATCCCTATTAATTGAAGTTTCAAGATGTGCTGCTTTCAATAGTGTTCAAATTAACTGAGACATGATAAAAGGATTGAGTCAGTAGAATTATTAATTAGAGTGTTAAACAGCTTGTTTTTCATCACTTCCAAACTATATATCATGTTTTTTTTCATCACTTCCAAAGATATATGGTTAACCTTAATCTATTTTCTCCTTCAAGAACTACACTAATTCTTAAAAATTAGCCAGACTACCGAAGATATTAAATTTGGTTTGGCTTTGAAAATTAGTTTTGATTACAGTGGTAAAAAAAAAGACAAAAACTTTAAAAAAATACACAAAATTCAATAAAAATATACAAAAATAAAAATAAAAACAAAAACGAAAAGTTAAAGAAAGAAGAAGGAACTATTTTTTGCAAAAGTGTTTCTTGTTGTTACTAATCAAGTATGAATAAACCAAGAGGCAGGTAGGTCGGTCAATACTCATTTCTCTATTTGAAGCCAGCCCCACTATAGTAATAAAATAAATATAAATTAATAGCTGAGAAAACAACAAGAAACACAAGGAGTAAGGAATAGTTTACGAAGACGACGAATCTATTACAAACTTATAATTAACATGTTACAAAATGATCACCAACCATACACTAATTAATTAATGCTAATACACCAATTCGACCTTACATATATCTCTAGCTAAGTCGTATAAACCCCCGGCGCCACTCCACATTATCTGTTATCAATGACCAGAAACCCAAGTTGTCTCTCTCATATGTTAGTTTGATTTCTATCCCCACTCATTACACCAATAAGGAAAAACTAAAATTTAAAAAGAAATAACAACAAGAAGAACAAGAACAAGAAGAACAGTGACTTAAAAGACTCATTTGGAGAGCTCCTCCTGAATTTTGAAAACAATCTGCCGATCAACAGATCCAAGAATTCCATCCTCGTTGAATGAATGGCATTCAGCTCCATTGTTGCCTTCTTCTTCAACCGCAACATTCAAGTCAAGTGCAGGCACAACTAACAAGCTCTTTTCCTCATTGTCGCAAGTCGTCGGTGGCGGTGAACAGGCTCTTGACTCTGATTTGCAACTGAAAATTATAATAGCATCTTTGAGAGGAACAGTTTCACCATCACCAACCCTTACTCTTCCACTTTCAATAGCTTCCTTCATGCTATTCTGAGAACAAGAATCAACTTGGTCCACATCCTCCAGGAAGAATACCCTGTGAGGATTCTCATTCAAGGCTAAACCAAACCTTTCATAATAATTGAATCCCGACTCCTTTCCTCTCCTCTTATTACCTGGCGACCAATTGCTTTGACCAATTGAAACGAAGTTGGCTTGAGAACCAAAGACAAGTCTAGCTATGTCTCTTGCAATCTTCTCTTTCCCTTCAGCATCAACTCCCAAGAAAAACAGCCACGTTTCTTCCTTGTGATCGCTTTCCTGGTTGTTCGACCTGGTTTTCCGTTGTTTCCTTCCAGACCTGCATTCAAGAATAGTTGTTGCAATTTCAGGAATAATGCTCTTCTGCCATGGAACCCTTTTCTCCAATTCACTGCAAAGAATCTGCAAGTTGCCTGCATTCAGCTCTTTGAAGCTTTGAAGGTTTTCCAACTCATCATCCATGGCCTCACTCGAAGAAGCTGAATTAGGACTGGAGTTGGGATTTGATAACAGGTCTGGTTTTGTGTCAATCAGTAAACTGCTGCTCTCGTAACATTCATCACTATACTCAGCTGTCCAAATCCGATTCTCTTTAGAAAGTTGTCTCTCTTCAAAAATGACGGGCCAACTTAGATGTGCATCACTTAAGTTGGTTTTGGGCTCGTGTGAAGGGGTTGATATTGGAGAAGGAGGAGACGACGCAAATTTAATAGTTTTCCCGGGATAGGTTGGCTGATGTTGCTTGTTGACTGAATCGCAAAATGAGTTCCATTTCTTGCAAACATCAGTGACACTTAAAGATTCCTGCGTAGGAATTTAGAAGGCATTAGACTCTTAGAAGATTCATACCCAGTTCTAGATGAAGAACCTGGACGTATAATCGAGCAAATTAAGATGGCATGAAAGTCTCGTTACCTTATTATCTGCAATGTCGTCCCTTGATCTGGTCTCTTCTTTATGCTGTCGGAGCCATGCAGGCAAACTTGAGCTAGAGGAAATAGTAATACTGTTAACAGCCTGCAGTTCCTTGTTTTTGATGCTGTTTCCTGTTAGGCTAAGGAAGTCCTTGCTGTAATTGACTGACGAATCTCTCCACCAACTCAAATGGCTGTCAACTCGAGATTCAACAGTAGGCCAACTAGTCCGACACGTAAAAGCCTTGTTTCTGGACTCAAATTGGGCATTATTGTCGCTGAAAGAGTAAAGATTTATCAGTGAATCACTACGTTTATATATAGCGAGAAGAAGTCTATTTAACTAAATTAGTTATGTACCTGTCTAGATTGAGACTTAGGCTCAAGCTTCCCACTGGAACAGTGAGTGGATGAAGTTGCCAAAGGGTCTCTAGAGAAGGGTGGCTCGTTTTACATTTCATGTAAGTTTGGAATGTGGCAATCCCCATAAGCCACAACCTTCCAGTTTCACCGATTCCGCTAACAAACTGCTTTATCTCCATTACAATGCGCTCCACTGTACTGTAGTAGCTTCTTCTTTGCTCACCGTAGGTAGACCAGAACTCACCAACCCATTTTAGATCACCCAGGTACAAGACAACCCCTATACTCATGTAACTTTTTACTATGCACCTAAGCTCAATAAGCTTCTGCTCAAGCTCTTCCTTTGAAAGATTTCTCAAAGACAGGAGAGGAAGGGTTATGAACCTCACAGACCTCAAGTCCCCAGGAGCTTTGCCTCTCTCAAGCTTGTCCATAACTCCTCTAACTACACTCTCAGCATTCGCTAGGCTCTCACTTGTAATGACAACATTTTTCTTTCTATTCATCATCGTGTTCAAAACACTCGTGACCTCCTCATTCCTACCTTGTTCAAACTGCTTGCTCACGAGGGAGACTCCAAACTGACTGAAAGATGAAGACTGAGACATATGACTCGCAACTACCGGAGTTTTGATGCTTTCTTTAGACAAGCTACTAGGAGTAGAGGTTTGATTGCAACTAGTCTCCATAGAAACAGTTTGTTCTACCTTGTTTTTGACATGGGTGCTAGAGAAACCAGCTTCCCTCATGACCCTGCTAACACTAGGGTCATCTAGAATAGATATTATGAGTTGTTCTATCTCAACCTTGAGAGCTAAGATGGGTTGCTGCTGGTTTTCAATGGAGCCTCGCCGTTGGTGAGCCTGAGCACGTTTGAAGGCTGCAACCAAGGCATTGGAGAAGGAAGGATAAGAGGAGTGAGGACCTAAAAAAGCGCTGGATGTCGATGCGGGAAGACGATTTAGCGCGACATTAAAGCAAAGCTCAAGAGCCTTGCATTGAAGAGGATGAGAGTGTGATTGAAGACAAGCCCTTCTTAGAAGACTAGAAGAAGATGCAAGCATAGCACTTGCTACGTGGAGAGGAGTGACATGGGCATGACCTCGCCTTCTGGCAAGGCTCACTGCTTGTTTTACTAAACTTGCAGCCTCAACTGTAAGAGCCTGCTGCACGCTGTATATTCCTGCTCTCATCTTCAGTTGTCTCAAATATGAATTTGGCAAATTTCGAGGTATCTACTAATGGAGTGGTCTCAGAGGCTTTGGCTTCATGTGTTTGAAGAGAACAGAGTTTCAATAATTGCTACAAGTATCAAGGAAAACTATCAAACATGTGGGAAGTAGCTAAGAGGTAGGCTTATAACGAGGAACGCAAGTTGCAAAAAGAAGAGGTGGGTATGTGGGATAATATTAGGACTGGGGGTTTATGCTTTTCTTGTTAGTGAGGCAAATGTTGGTCTTTGTATATGAAAGTGGTTTGCATGTGAATTGCGATAGCAACTTCTCTCGAATTACGGCTTTTTTGTAATAAATATATATATGATGGATTTTGTAAAGCTCTAAGCTTTAAAAGGGACTATTAATGGAATAAAAACTTTGGTTCAGAAAATATCAATATATGGATGGGTGTTATGTACCTTATTATTTCAAGAAGAAGAAGAAGAATAAAGATGAATGACTTGGAATAGCCTGTGAAAAAGAGGAAAGTAAAAAAAAAAAAAAAAGAAAAGAGGCAAAGTGCAAAAGAAAAGAGAAAAGCAAAGCATAGAAAAGAGAAAAGTTAATCCACCAATTACGAGGACCTGAAAAGAGAAGAGAAGGGAGGAGACTGATTGTCTGTTTGAAGGGAAATGGGGAAAGGGCAATTAGAGGTAATATCGTATTATCGCTTTCCTCTGTTCTAAAAGAAGAGGATTTTGTCCTTGTTTCAAATAATTATGTTTTCCCTTTTTATTTTCCAGTTGACGCAGACATAAATTTTGGGTTAAAGAAAACAGCATCGAGTAAAATAATTATTTACAAAAGCTAAAATTTTTTCTGAACAAAATAACAAACATAAGAAGAGAAGATAGTTGTGGATGACACTTTGGGATTGGCCTCCATTCAAAGGACAAAAAACAAAAGTGGGCTTGAACTGGTTTGGTAAGGTCCCAAAAAAGCACTATCTCTATCGGTGCTAAAATATGCCTTGAGCATGTTTTCGAGAGGCCTCCACTGCAAGAAATTCTAGACCAGTTTGGACACTTAACCACTAACGCCTAGATTTTAAAGAATGTTTTAAAGCTTAACACTTAACCACTAACGCCTAGATTTTAAAGAATGTTTAAAGCTTAATTCATATTTGCTAGTACATTTTCCATTAAATATAATGTTGTCGTGGTTAGGTGTCATGTCATATCCCACTTCAAGTGTGCACAACAATAGCATTTGCATGTTGAAATTGTCCCTTTGGTCCGATACAATTGGTACTCCCACATTAATATTGTGGATTGACGGATAACAATTTTGAAAATTAAATTGTGATTTTTGATATGAAGGCCATTACGAAAC
>JAOXYD010000005.1:20615948-20629229 GCA_028565735.1 Pinacopodium congolense
GGTAATTTTCAGAATTTTTCAGAAGCAATCAAAAATCGTTTTTGAAGTGTTTAAGCCAAAGTAGTCAAGTTTAAGTCTTTTTCGAATTTTTAATCAAATTCTCTAGATTTTTCCTAAATAGTTGTAATCCGATCAACCTAGTAATTAAGCAACTTTTTCCTTGTGGGATCGATACTCAGAATCTGAAATATTACTCCACTTTATTATTTTAGAGATAGGTGCACTTCCCTTAAAAGGCCATTGGTTTTCAAAATAAAATAAATTCAAAATCACCTGTAATTTTAAAGTCACCTAACCAACACAACAAAAAAGCTAAAAATGCCACTTGAGTAGGAGCAAGAACCTACCACTCCCATCTTTATGAGTAGATTCATAGCTAAAGTCACTTTTTTATACTCTTCTTGTCTTTCTCCTAAAAGCCGTGGAATCCACTAAAAAGCCATCTTTCATCTGCTCTATAATGTCAATTGTCTAACTCTTTTTGTGATTAAATATATCAACTAAGGCCTATAAAAACATTCATTTTTATATAATTCAATATGAGCAATATCAAATTCAATGATTAATACAATTAAACATAAAAATCATTTGGAATTTACCTCAAACCTTATAACTATCAAAATCATGAAAGATATATAGGTTGATTACTATTTGATACCTTATAATCTTTCTGTTAAGGAGGTACATAGCAGCTATTGGTAGGTTATCACAAACTACCAAATAATAAAGCTAACTAAGCCTTTTAATTGTGTAGTAGGGTAAGCTAGGGTCGATCAATAGAGAGTTATGATGCAAATATTTTCTTTAATATTGCGAAAAGAATATCAAAAACCCTTGATGCGATGAAATTAAGACATGCAGGAGTATGATTAAAGAAATGAAATTGGACAAATAAAAGAAAGATTATAAAGAATCAAGTATCAATAGTAACAAAGACAATAAAAGATACTATCGCTGTTCCAGGAAAGACAATTGATAATTGAATCTTAATAAATTATGTTCTAGCTAAGATGATAGCCTATAGACATAAATGAACTCTTGCATTCGAAGTTTCTCCTAGATTAAGTAATTCTAACAAGTTCTAAAAATATCCCTAACTTTGCGATAATCTAGAATAAGCTCTCTGCATTTAATGGCATAATAGCGTTAAACACTTGGTAATGACTAACCTAAGCTATAATCGCATAAGCTCGACTTATGTAATTTAGAGAATGAAAACCTTATACTAGCTTATTATGTTTTATTCACAAAACTAGCTAGCCTATCACTATTTACTGAATTCTCTAATGATGATTATGTATCAAAAGCTCAAACCTAGCATTTAAATTAGAATTATTAATAGGGTGATTGGACCTACAAATAATCCTTATTATTGACCTTAATTCAAGGTTTCAATTCAATGTAAGCCGATAAACCCAATATTAATCATAACCTAATCATATTCTCCCAACTAAAATCCCTTCATCCCTTTAATACCTTCTAATCCAAAGAAATTTAGCTACACATATTATATTTAAACAAAAAATAAACTCAGTATAAACATGGTGAAAATACAATCAACATTTTGGAAATAAAGATGGAGTAATAAATTAAATGAAAATCCAATTTTTTACACCAATATTCAACCTAATCTAAGAAAAAAGTGATAACCCAATGAAAATAACCTAAAACAGTAGCTATAACAATCATAAACAAAATAAAAATCACTAATAAATTATCTAGAATAGAAAAAGAAGTGTAATATGCAATTATAAAGCAAAAACAAGCCAAAAACAACAAGAACAAGTTAAAAACAAAAGAATGATGTAAGGCTGCCAAATTGGATGTTATTGCTACTAAAAATCCCCTGTCTTGATCCTTAAATAATTCTAAATTAGGGTCAACAAAATTTGTATGTGTAAAAATTGACTTTGCATTTTTTTTGTTTTTTAGATGCTAAACAATGGCTAACAATGACTTAAATGGCCCTTGTTTAAACCACCATTGAGGATTATGGAAATTAAGCCTAATTGGCAGTTAAAGTGATTTAAATGTTGCCATGCAGCATATATAGAAACCATTTTTTACTTATCTGTATGTTTCAACTTGGTATAATTCTACTCTCCAATTCTTCCCCAAACTTGGTCTTTTTAGCCCAAAATTTGTGTCAAAACATCCAAGCTATCATCCAACATAAATTAAGCACTTTTACCTTAAAAATCAGGATTAAACCATATGACGTTTAATACCAAAACAAAATATAATACACTGATAGAAGCTATAGACCCTGATAGGGTTGAATTATATGATATTTTTATGTGTATTTCAATATAAATTCAATTTTATTTTATTTCCTAAATGCTCATTTTGTATTCATATTTTATTTTGATGTAGATTTAATTATTAGACATAAATTTATATTAAAAAAATAAGATTAGAAGTAATTGGAAGCAAAGAAGAAGAGGCTTGCAATGTACAACATTGGTTTTGCATTAATTAGCTCCAAAATAGCATCAACCAATGAAAAATACGACAAGAGCTCATCAACTCTTTTAAGGATAAAACAACAACGTAGGAATTAAAGGCATAAAGCCCTAGAGGAGGCTTGGAAAAATAGTGGTGGATGGCTGCTCATAAAAAGAAAGGAGAAATAGGAGAGATTTGGAGGCTTGGCTGAAAAAGCATGAGGAGCTCATCTAAAAAGGTTGTGGGAATTTTTTTTCTTATTCTCCACACATGGGACTGAAGGTTTCCTCAAGTGAGAGTGGCAATACAAAGGAACTTCTCTTGTGGTGTAGGACTTGGTCAAGAATAACGGTTGGAGACCTTTAGCCAATGGTGAGGCCAAATGCACACAAGAGAAGGGAGAGGAGCTTTCACCTCAAGCAATAATTATAGCTGCACATGCATTGAATTCTTTCTTGATTTTGTTTCATTTTTTCATTTTAGGTCCTTCATTTTAACATAACTTAATGTGTTGTTTTCAATTGAATTGTTTTACGTCTATATTTTCTGAATATTGGTTAGTTTAGCTGAGTGTTTTGCTTTTTTTTTTCCATGGCCGAACCTTATGCATGCTTGGCCAAATCTCATGCATTGTTTAACCATATGTTTTATTCTCTCATGCAATCATTAGATATTATTTTTCTTTCAAACGTTAAATGATAATATTTTAGATTTATTTTGATCAAGTATTAAGTTATTTAAAATTTTATTTCAATGAGTTTCATTTATACATAGAATGTTTGGTTCATCTATGTTTAGGAGTTAGTTTTTATGCATGTTCTTAAGCTTTAATTCACTAAAATTTTAGCTTTTGTTTAATTTTTATAATCTATAATTTTTATTTTAAGTGCTAAATTAAGTCTTAGTTAATTTAGTTCTAGATAATTGCTTATTTATTGAAGTAACTTAAGTTTCCATAAGGTAAAGTGTTAAATTTTGATTTCTTTCATTAGTGTTAATTTTCCAGCTTTTATCTTACTTGTTTAAGCTTTGGATTTAATATTTTCAGATTTATTTTGATTAAAAATCAGATTTGGTGAAGTGTTATTTCATGAAGTTTTGTTTATTTTTAGTGCCCTTAGTTCATTAATGGTTGGTAACTAAAAATTTGTGCTTGTTTTTATGTCTTAATTCAATTCATTGCAGTTTTTGTTTAAGTATTAGGTGTTGGAATTTTTTGTTAGAATATTAATTTTAACTTTGATGAATTAGGTTTTAGTTAATTAATTAATATCTTAGTTAACATAAGTTTGTGTTAGTTTAAGTGTTCAATTGTGTTTTTTTTCATTAAGTGTTTTAAATTTTCCAGCTTTTCATTTATTTAGTTAAGTATGGATTATACTTGTTTGATCTTTGTTTTAAGTAGTTTGAACATGTGTGGCTAGTTCTCATATGGTTTTTGTGATATTAAATGGATGAAGGGATGAAAATTCTGAGAATGAAGTTGAATTTATGCTTAATTTGGTGCTTGTTAGTCTAAGTTGGTTTGAGACTTAGGTTAAATGTTATGAATTAGGAGTTATCTCTAGGCTTTATCACCCTTTAGGTAATTTCCTAATCCAAAAGCTAGGGTTAAGCATGTGATATGTAATAGTCCATAGCGATTCCTGAAATTAGAAATAGTGAAAAGCCTTATGGCATCCAAGAAGGGGGATTAATTGGGTATTTAAAATTTTTTTATTTAATTAAAATTAGCGACCTAAAATAATACGAAACTAAATGCAATCACTAAGCCAGATTCAACCTAAGATGGAATGGGAATGAAACAACTAAAAAGAATGAAAGAAATTAAGATTCAGTACGCAATCAACAACAAGTAAATGAGTTAAGGTGAAAGAAGGACACAGGAAAATTAAAGAAGTTTGCCTACCCCAAAGATAGGCCACGTCTTCTTTCCAACTATTTGTTGGATAATTCTATACTAATCAACCAAAACAAGTACAATCTTCTTATAAGGTGAAGAGTAACCTTTACAATCTTACTTTCCAACGATAAAGAGTAACCCACAATAATAATCTTACTTCGTAGAGGTGAAGAGTAACCTATGCCAACTCTTTTCAAGGTAAAGAAGAGCCTATACAATTCATAAATATCCAAATGATTCAATTCCTCCAAATTCAAGTAACCAAATACACCTTGAAAGATGTTTCACTCAATGCACAATTAAACTAAGGGCTTTAGTTTTCAATAAATGATATGAATGAATGATGACAATATTGAAATCTTAAACAAACTTATTATGAAAAAAATTAAACAAAAAAACTTGTGTATATATATATATGCAATATGATCAAGATAAGCTAATCATAAAATCTGGATAATTTAAGCACTCTATGAATATTTTAGCTCAAAAGACAAATATAAGTACTTAAAAATCAAACTAAAAATACCAGATCGCTCCTAACACCTTAGATGAACTAACCACAATAAATTGATGCACCCAAAAACTGATTTAGATGAAGAAATTCATGATTAAATGAAGGAAATAAAAAACTGGATAGTTTTGATATATGAATGAACTAATGCACACAAATGATGGAAACATTAACTAAAAATTCGAAACTAAGATTATTTTGACTCCTAAAAACTTAAACAATCATAAAACAACAATAGAAACCCTAAAGAAATATATTAAGTAAGTTGAAATCGGAATCAAACCTAAACCAATAAACATAGTAGCTATCTTGAAGTATATGAATGTTTAAGTTCAATGATAGCTTAAATAGGCCTAAAAAATTTGAAACAATATTTAAAAACAATCTAGAGACCTTAAGCAAACTAAAAACTCCAATAACAAGATTTGAGAAATAGGTTTTATCACTTAAAATCGAGATTTAAGCTAAAACACTCTCAACAGAGACAATTTTAATAGATGTAGGAGTTCTAGCCTTAATTTGATGGAAAACCTCTCTAAAATATAAAAGATAGATCAAATAAGTTCTTAAACACTGAAGCAAGATATTAGACATAAATTAGTACACCCAGAAACACAAATTGACAGAAAATAGATGGTTGAAAACAAGTGCAATGAAAATGTGGCTAGCTTAATAATTTTTAGAGGTTTAAGAGGTTTGATTAGTTTTTGGAGTGTTTAGAGAGTAAAAATTCATTTTTAAAGGTTTTATATACTGTCGGGATGCTTAAGGATGGTTTAGGATGGCTTTTAAGCTATTAGAATGAAGATAAAAGATAAAAACACAAAAGTAGAAACTAGCCGTTAGAGACAGAGCCTTCAATAATGCCCTCTGGGCTTATCAATAAGACTGTTGATAGATGGACAGCTCACCATTGATAGCTTCTGGAAAACGGGGGTACAATGGCAACCTGAAGCCCACCGTTTAAGGAAGAATAGGTCACCGTTTTACATTTAGAAAACATGAAAAAAAACTCCAAACTAACTCCAAAACTTTTCATACAAGTTCCCAACAATAATTAAGACTTCAAATAACTTTTAAATCAAATATTAAGGCTATAAGAATGATCAAAACTCATAAACCAATTCAAAATCATGAAATGATCTTTCAAATGAAAGAATATGTAACTTTACATATTTCAATGCAATGCATGATCAAAACTAAGCCTTTAAATCAGTTGAAAATCAAGTAAAACTTACAAACATATTTGAAACAACCTATCTAAGGTCTTGCCGTAGGAGAAATATGAGCAAAATATTATCAAAAGGATGTGGACATTGTATGTAAACTTAAGATTATCATAATCATACAAATAATTAAAAAGATAAATTACTACAATTATTGAAATAGATAGACTGGACAACATGCGTTATTGACTACAGAGAGTAATCGTCATAAGCACAATGATAACAAACTATAAGATAGACCTGAACTTAAGTCAGCCTTCCTCACCAATGAGCATATATTATGTTTCCATATATGACAGCATTCAAATTCATGTGTTTGGCTCTTGCCTCCTGAAACCAGTGATCTGCAGCTCTTCAATAACAATAGATGATGTTAGTTTACAAAGAAACCACCAGATGCCACACCTAGCGGTCCTCTTTAAAATTCAATAGGTGTATCTGCATCGGTGTAAGTATGAACTAAGCTCTAGGCTACACATGCCAATGTATTAACAATGAACATGATTCCTAATTAATTTAGAACAAACCAGCACCAATCTCTTTTCCATCCAACCCTAGGCTTCTGAATGGTGTAAAGCTTTCTGCAGTAAGATCCTTCCCAACATTATAACTTCTATCACTAATCTCATATTGGAAAAACAAATCAAGTAATACACATTGGCTTTACAATTCGAAACAATTAACAGTTATAGAACTCCCTAGATTTGGAGGATTCCCACATCAATCCTCTGATATGTACTAGGTAGCAAGAAATGCAGTGATGAAGATAATGAAACAGAGAAGAATCACGGACGTAACTGATATGCCATCAGCAAATCATCAACAATTTTTTTTTTCAATAGCAGGAGCACTTTTCAGTAACATAGAATACATCAAGAACTAATTGAAAAAGTATACAATCGATAAATCAACTGCTTAACCATAGAGATAGAAGACTGACTTCCTATCCTAAATTTACCTCTTATAGATGTGAAATTTCCTATTACACAGTTTATGCGTGCCAGTAATCTCCATCAAGTTCTTTTCTTTCAACTTTCACATCTTCAATTTCTATTCATATCATCTCCATCTAATATGTTCTCTCAGTCCCTGAGTATTCTTTCTTCTGTGGTTCACATTTCTTTTCTGGATGGTTTACCATTTTAAGATTCTTTAAACCTTCAAAAACATGTACCCTTGCCCACAGGAACATTTAACATAAGCCAAGCTCCTTGTGCAACCGATACAAAGAAATATGCTGTATTGACAAACCAAAGAATCCCATCAAGCATAACCTATTATCTCCAACTGCTTAAACAATGACTGGTAAACTTGCAGAAACACCTGATGTTTACCTTAATCCTTATTATACATTATGGCATAAAAACTTTTATAAGCCACATCACATGATTTGTGATTTTAGAAACTATGCTAATTCTGTAGTCCAATTGATGGCCTTTTCATCACATCAAATTCAAAAATAGTCCAAAATTAGCATCAAAAGCTCCCTTTGGCACTTATGTCAGGTTAAATGTTAGTCCCTTGTGTTTATCTCCCAGTAATTTAGTCTCTGCATTGTTGCCCATTAAGCAGCCATTCTGTACAATGTAATGGAAGGTGGAATGTTATCAACATTAGTTTATGCGAATATTGCTTGTTTGGGTTGTGTATAGAAGTAGTAACACATTACATTACACACCGCATTTCATTCCTCTCTCAATTCCATTTCACTCCATCACCTCCTACCAAAAATAACACAATAGTTTTATCTTCCAAGGACCAAACCGAATTTCCAATTTGCAGGCCTATATATATAACACAAGCTGTTTCAATAATGACTCCTAATCCTAATTAGACTCCTCTTTATCTAGAGAGAATATATGTTTCAGTTTGAATAAGGCCTCCTTTATCAATAGAAGCATGCCATACTAACATCCGACACAAATGACAAAAAAAAAACCAGATTTAAAGGATTCAAACATCCAACTCAAACGAAAATAGAAGTATAATGAAAAGAATTGAATCATCATACAATGGAAACAAAGAAGTAAAGAAAATATACAAAATAAAGCATCAGGAAAAGACTTGCTCGACAGGCAAACACATGAATGCAAACAAAATCAAGTTCCAGTTCATGGCCTGATCATTAAAATACCCTAAGATCAGATTTTGACAACATTCAAGATATAAATTATAAGCAAAAAAAAAAACATAATAAATTATCTAGTTAAATGGTAACTAATCAAAAGAATTGTATTTTTTCATGTCCTCTGATGAAGTGAAGACATGAACACATAGAATATGCTAATCACTACCATTAAAGTTTTGAGAGATTTTGCAGAATGAAAAAGTTTCAGTAAACATGAAAGAAAACAAAGCTTCAGTATGTGTAAGAAAGAAGTGAAAATAGTATCAGATTGCAGAAATTGAACAAAGATATCATTCCTTGGAGGCAACTCCTGGCTTACTTACTCAGAATTGCCTATTTTGGCAAATCCCCCAACAAGAATGCTATAAGTCACCAAACTCATTTCAATGCCCTCTTCCTTCATTTTTCTAACACAAGACAATGCTTCTTCCATGTCTCTACCAACTGCATAAGCGTGAATAAGGCTGCATGAAATGAACTAGTTTAAGGTTGAAAGCGGGATAACTTTTACAGTGCATGAAACCTACAGATGTGAGGATCTGTTTCCCATAGATTCAATCAATGTTCTTTTATTTTTGGTAGGTCCCTATGTGTGTGTGTGAGAGAGAGAGAGAGAGCAAAAATATCTTGCAAAGAATACTCAAACAACAATCACTCAGAATTCAGAATCAGTAATGTTATCTGACAAATGCTTTCATCTCATGCCTCAACATTATTCAGGAAGACCACTGCTTTGGGAATAGTTGCCATCAAAGTAATAATACTACTTTGATAACAAATAAGCCATCAGAAAGAAGAACAAATGGGTAAATAAACAGCTGCAAAAACTCAGAAAGAGGGTAGTCTGAAACTAAACATCAAGAATCTAAGATAACAATATCTTCACCAACAATATACCTAGTGTAAACATGGGAAGATGGCTCTATTCCCCTTGCCCGCATGCTCTCAAAAGTTTGACGTGCACGATGCATATCACCCCGCCTTGCATAATAGCTCACCATCAATCCAAATTCCCTTCTAGATGGCTGAATAAAGTGAAAAAGAACTTATGTAACTGCAGAGAGAGAAAGAGGAGGGGGGTATATGATACACTAAATGATGTCCAACTAATTAAAAATTAGGACTTGGGTCATGATAACCGAAAACTTTTAATGGGGAAAAAATGAAGAATATTTGAAAATTTATCTTGCATGCAAAAGTAATTGTAATATGATCGAGGAATTTACTTGCAATGGCAATTTTAGACTATTTCCAAGTCATCTTATATCTTGGCTGGAAATTAGTACTTCATCCAGGAAGCTTCACAATACTTACATTTCAACAGATTCCAATTTCTTGAAATTATTTTTTCTCTAAACCGGAGGAATTCAATATCTGTAAGGGTTATGTCCTAAAAACTTAAACTAAGATAATATAAGTTCCAAAAGTCATGCAAAAACTGGGTTGTTGGGTACATGAAATTTGTGAAACCCATGGAGACAATCCATAAATGTGAAACTATAACAACTGAAATCCATGGATATCAAACATATTTGAGATACAATTCAAAGTACCAAATTCAACAAATTCTCTAACTAACCCTCACTACAATCAAATTCTAATTGTAATGGATCCATTTAACAATACGCTGACTAGCCATATTAGCAACCACCTTATAAAGTAATTATATGGTTATCAAATGTAGTAGATCACAATAAGGTAAATTTTCTAACCAATCTATTCCCGTTCAGATAAAATTGATTTACTCGATGACAAAATAGCATATAAACAAAAGTAAATAATAACGAAACACAAAGTCACCTATTTGACCAGGTTAGAAGGTAATGTTGGAGTTCCTATTCAATTCAATCCACAAGGGAACTCATAAAACTCCCCTCTTCATCGGTTTTTAAAATTCCTTAAAGATCAACGTCCTAGAACAAATGACACCCACAATAGATAATCTCTTCACTTGTTGTCTTAAAAGACAACTGGAAATTATATGAATTATCAACCTTAAACAATTGCCACCCAAACAATTTCTTTTAGGAGCAGAATATATTATTCAACCTAAAACAAGCGACAAAAGCTTTCAAACTTTGTGCTCTACTCTTGACAGACAAGTAATAAAAGAAAATTGAATGAGCTACGAATTCAAGTAACAGAAACTTTTGAGATTCAAAACACGTGTCAAAGAAACTAAACCTTATCAATCCTCTCAAAAGCACTAACAATTCGCTGCCAATTTTCGGGCTGCGTCTCTAAAACTCTCCTGAAAGCCTTCCTAGACCCATCTCTTTCCTCGTGCCATTTGGACCTGTACTCTTCCCCAACCTCCCCTTGTACCCAACGTTTTCTTTCCTCCATTTTGGTCTTCAATCTTCTTCCATCGTCCAATTTCACTGTCAAAACCCTCCCATGAAATTCCACCCCATCAAATTCGACAGCCTTCATGGCGGACGTCTCCGCTGTCAGACCACTGTAAATGATAAATCCGAAGCCAGCATTCCTTTCAGTATCGTTATGGCCTTTAATAAGGATTACACTCTTTATGGGCCCGAATTGGCGAAAGAACTCGGACAATTCATGCTTCTTTATCCAGTTGGGTAGATTCCCAACAAAAATCTTCCCCTCTTGACGGAATTCTTCTCTCGGAGCTTTATTTTCTTGGTCATCTTCTATTGGGTTCTCCTTCGAGGCCCGAGTTTCCGGCGTGCATGGAGGAGGCAGCGGCTGTGGAGGGGGAGGGGGTGGAGAGAGTTTGCTGGATAGCCTGAGTTTAGCGGAGAGAGAAGAGGGGGTGATCGTCTGGGAGAGGAGGGTTTTGAGAGGGTTTTTGGAGAGTTTAGGAGTGTTAGGACCAGGATCACCGGGCTTGAGGGAACTGTTGGGACGACGGAGAGAGGAGTCTACGGGATTGAGAGGCTCCGGTGGCGGAGGTGGTGACTTGTGGGAGAAAGAGAAGGATGTGGTGGTGGCGGTGCTGGCTGTGGGAGAGGAAAAGACTGAGGGAACGGTGCCGTGGTGGCTTGAAATGGTGGAGACAGGAAATCGTGTGGCAGTGCAGGCGAGCGAGAAATTATCCATTTCACTGCGCTTCTCTTTCTTAACGGCTAGTATATATATATATATATATGAAAATAATTGAAAGGCATTATGGTTCTCAAAATAAAATTTTTTTGTAGTCAATAAACACTTTATAATAATAATTATTAAATAGTGACAATAATAAAAACAAGTCGTGTGTGTTTATGAATCCAAACGCCTAATGAACTTTTATCTTTTACCTTTAAAAAAATGAAAATATCATTAACAAAAAGTTCCTCAAGCTACATAAAAGCAAAAACCGTTCAGGCAAGCTTTTATGTTTTACTTGCATACTTCTCTTAATTTTACTTTTAAATTTTTGTAATTATTATGTAATTAATTGTTATATTTATAATCTTTAAATGAATTGTAAATCAGCATGAAATTTTTTTAAAAATCAAATATTAAAAAAATATATTTAAATTTTAATTAAAGTATTAAATAAGATAAAAGAATAGAGGACAACATTTATTAAAAAGTAGATAATATTTATTATATTAACTAACTATTAAATGGATACATAAATATTATAAAATTTAAAGTTCAAATACTAAAAGTCTTGCTTATGATGCCATGTTCATGATAATCTTTTACATTTTATTTTTCATACTAATATAATTTGATTAATTACAACATTATTTAAAATATAACTAAGTATGATACAATTTATTTGTGATAATATATGTAATTTTAATAAATTATTAAATGAACTTCAATAATTTATAACATTATATTTAACATAATTTTAGTAAAACAATTTACTTTTCATAATAAATGTTAGCAACTATAACATAATAAATGCTATTTTCTTTCATTTGGGATGATGATTTTGGTTTTTAAAAAAATATGACTCTAATAAATAATTTCTCAAAAAAATTATAACTCTAATAATGAGAATTTTCTTCTTACTCAACTTCAACTCTTACGAATGTATATAAGACAACCATAGGCTAAAACAAAAACAAAAACTTATGTTTCCTCTAAATTAAGATCTTCAACTTTTAAGTTGTATAACTAAATTATTTAACTTCTACAACTTTAACTCATAAAACATTTGACATACGTTTAATAAGGAAAAATTTTGACTTCTATAACTTAATTCAATCTCTAACTTAACTGAATATAACATGGACATAATTTAAACCAGGATTTTCAATCGATTTACAATCAGCATTTAAGGGAATAGATAAAGAATCAAAAAGAGAAATCAAAAGATAAAAGAGAAAAGTTAACTATTAAATTTAAAATATGTTATTAACAATTGTTAATCTCTTTTATAGTCGTTATACATAAATAAAGGAGCTAATGAAATATTGACAACTGTACACCTCTATGAAAATTACGTTTTATTTATGATCCTTCTGACAATTAACATGATACCATTTCTTTTCATCTTTTCCACCCCTTCAACTCCAACACAACAGCACTCTTCCTTATAATCGTTGCTCCCTTCTTCTCCACATTAGCTCATATCGTCATTCCTTCCTTGAAGAGCCTTATCCACAAGGTTAACAACTGAAAACTACTAAAGTTCATACAAATTATCTTAAGTTTGTTATTGTGTAGTTAGTCCTACTTATTATACTAACACCTAAACAATAGCTTGGTTATTTCTTTAAACAATCTCTTTTTCATGATTTCCATGGGAACCTTCTCAATTGTGTTAAGGTAAATTAGAAAAAGTAGTTGCAACCCTTGCTAAATTAGAAACATATTTCTTGAGTTAAGAAACATGAAATGTAGGATATATTTTTACCAGTTGTTAGCAATTTTAATTGACAAGCCACTTTTGCAAACCTTTAAAGCATTTATAAAGACCATAAAATAGAGAAATTAATTTGTAGGAATGCCTTTTGTTGAACCAAGGGAGGTTCCAATCTTGGTTTTGATGATAACAAAACATACTTAATCATTAATGGTTTAAATTTATGATGTTAATCTTAAAGTTAGGTATAATTCAAGAAGGATCCATTATGGAAAGTTTGGAGTTTGAAGGTCAAAA
>JAOXYD010000005.1:20647164-20664955 GCA_028565735.1 Pinacopodium congolense
TAATATTTTACTAAATTATAATATCAAAAATATATTATATTAAAATTTTTATTTTAATATTTATTATTTTAAATAAATAATAAATAATAAATAATATCATATAAAAATTAAATAAAAATAAAAATAATAAAAGTGAAAAAAGGTTGGAAGTGTGGAGTTGAAATAAAAAATTTTAAAAAAAGTAAAAAGAGGTAAATTAGGCTGAATTTAGTTGAAAAGGGTTAGACCACGAGTTAAATCGGGTCAAACCGATTGAATCAATCAGTCCGATCCTTAACCCTATAATTTTTAAATTAAATAATTTTAAAAAAAATCGAACCAATAAATCAACCGATTTTAAATTAATCGGATCGAACCGACCGATCCAATTTCATAAACCATGATTAAAAGTTCTATTGGTTTCGTCTCTGTTCAACCTCTTTAACGTCAAATGGCAAAATCCCCTGCCATACTAATTCATACACGGAGGGAATACATAGATGGCTTTTGCATATTTTGTACAATTTTGTACAAATTTATCTCCATTGGCTATTACACCTTTTTGCTTGACATGTATTTATAATTCTTTACTCTGTTTTTGCGAACAGTATATTTCACTTGAGCTTATCTTCGCCAAGTTATTTTTTTATTGGCTATTAATATGATTTTAGGTCAATTAATTTTGATATTTCTTTACTCACTATTACGGAACGCATATTTCAATTGAGCTTACTCAAACCTTTTTATCGCCTTGTCAATCACATATTTCAAATTTCAATCTAGCTTTTTGCTTGACAAGTATTTATAATTCTTTTTTCTCTTATAAAGAGCATATATTTTAATTGAACTTTTCTTTGACAAATCATTATTTTTAAATACTATTCATATTATTTTTTTCTTGATAAAATTTTATAAAAGCAAAACAAATTGCAGATAAAGAATTATAAAAAAAAAATTATTGTCATTGGTGATCACATATTTCAATCAAACTTTTTGCTTGATTAGGTTTCGTAGTACTTTTACTCTTCTTTTGCGAGTATTTTTTCCGTAGAATTTATCTTTGACAAGTTCCTAAATTGCTTTCTCCACATGAAAATCTTTTTTTGCTCGATTAATCTTTATGTTTTTTACTGGCTATTTGTGATCACATATTTCAATCTCAGTTTACAACAATTATTATTATTATTATTAGCGATTATGTATTTCAATGAAACTTTTTGTTTGACTTGTATTTGTAATACTTTCTTTTTGCTTATTGCTATCAACAATCACATATTTCAATCAATTTTTTTGCTTAACAATTATTTATAATATTTTACTCTCCTTTGGAAGCATAAGTTTCAGTGGAGTTTTTATTTGACAAACCATTATATTTTTTACCCTATTCATCTAATTTTTATTGAAAGCAATGACTGCCAAAAATTAATTTCAGATTACTGATTTTATTGCTAAAGCTATTGACTAAGACCATTTTGCTTTTTCTTTAAATTTTTTAGATGTGTTAGTCTAAAAATGCTGGTTCTTTGCAGTCTCCCTCTTTCTGCTTGTAGTTATGAAATTGATGTGTGGACATTGAGTCATTTATATGTAGTTTGTTAATTATGACTTTGTTATTGGTAGCATATTTGAAGATGCTTGGGCAATCACATGTAGCTGAAATATTTGCTTTTTGAGGTGATTGGTTGCCCTATGATTCCTATAACTTGATTACTTTAGGACTCAGATTTTGTTCGAAACTATAATTGAATATGGAATTTTCAAGTTCTTCTTGAGATATGGATGGTTGCTAAAACTTGGTTCTGTCTGTTTGCGCACTCATTGGTTGCTAGATGATTTGTTGTTGGTTCCTTGTCTGGCGGCGTCCTTGGAAATGGTGGAAGATGATGTAGGGTCTGCCTTATTTTTACTAGTTCGATATGGCAGGTCTTTTCCTTTCTTTTCTTCTATGGGTTTTGGTTAGTTATTTTTAATTTTTCCGTCATTGCAAGTACATGGGACCATTTCTTTGCTATGAAATATTTTACATTGCTGGACTGTTACACCCTTTTGATGATGCATCTCTGGTGTTCAATACTCTTCCAGAGGCCTAGTGTTCCTGTTATTTCCATATCTTCAGGACCTTTGGCCTTTTGGAGAGTAAGATGGAATGTGTGTCAGATCCCATCATTCTTTGTCCTTGTGGTGTGCTGGATGTGAAACGGTTTTAGTCTATATAGATGTTTTTGCAATGCTGTCTTATTGATTCCTGGTTCTGTCATTGCAATACCTGTTATAATGTGGTTCTAATTGCTTTTGATTACCATTTTCAGTACACTTTTCTTGTATCCTAGAGAATTTGGGGTTGTTTGTAATAATTATTATTGGTTTAAAATTTCTACTACTCTGGATCATGTGATTCTCACCTGTTGTGGGGGTGGATGTACTAGTTTTATTATATATCACTGTGTTTCGCTTATATGCTTTGTGAGTTGAAGTTCTGCTGTCTTTATTAAATGACCATCATACATGTTTGGTTTTCAATTTTTACGTGCTTATATGAGTGTGTGCAACTCTGCCTGTGGTGGATGTGGAACCACACATCCCAAGTCCGGGCAAAGGAGGAGGGCATGCAGACACAGTTAGAATAATACGATGTTTAAGAATTTTATGTTCTTAGACATGAACTTGGACATGAATGCCAATTGCCAAAGTTCCCTTTGCACTATCCTATTCGTCTTGTCTCATGGTACATTCCAAAATCGTGCATGCTTATAGCAAATCAGGGAAGTTATCTTTTTCATTTCCATTGCACTATGCTATTACAATTGTTGATTTCTGATCTGAATTTGTAGAAACAAACGTGATTTGCATGTCTAGACCTTATCATTCTGTGAATAAAGCTTAAGAAGACATTCAAGAACTTACCTGGTAGAGGTAACAATGCTTAGATCTTGGTGTTTCTCTAACTGATTGATTCTTGATGCAATATCTGGTTTTGTTTATTTGTTTCTCTGATCTTGGTGTCGTTTGTGTTGACAGAATTCCTAATTTCTGAATATCAAGGGTGCACAGCAATGTGACTAGTGAATACCTATGGTGGTTACGTCTATATATTGAGTAGTTCCAACTTCAATTATTGCATCACTTTTGGTGTAAACATTTTCATGTTCCGTAATGGATATACAGTGAGCTACTCAAGGTGTTTGGATTATTGTTTCTTACAAATTTCAATATGGAAAAGGTTTCTTTATTGTCATCCATCGGAATTTCAGGACTAATCAGTCTATGGGTGCAGACTGGATTCTTGTCAATGGTAAGTTCATACCCACTCTTCTAGTGTTTGTGTCCGGATTTTGTGTTAATCCTGTTGGATACATGTGGTCAATCAAAGGTTTTCTTTTGGTTTTCATCTGCCATTAATATATTGTCCTTGTATTTGATCTTCTTCTGCAATCTTTGTTTCAGTTCAGATGAAGGCCTCCATTGTGGTAGTCATGTAGTTGGATATGTTTAACTTGGATTGTATCTGATCAACTTGTTTAAACCTGTCTTCATCTGACAGTAGCCGAACATTTTTATGGACGATGATACATTAAGTGATTAAAACTGACGCATTTTCTCCTACACTTGACTTGGGGGCATTTGTCAGTGTATATTACTGTTCCTCCCCCTATCTTTGCTGCTATGCAAGTTATTAAAATGGGTGTGAAACATAGCTTGATGCAATTCTCTTGTTTTGGAAGCTTACATCCATTATCTGGTGAATTGCATGACTTTCCTTTCAAGTTGATTCTATGGTTTCAGAATCACAGCACTTTTGGCTTCAGAATATGAGTTGGTGGCTGCTTGGTTCTGATATGATATCCCTGTTTGGCTTCTTCTCCTTCTGTGGTCTGAGAAGTAACTGAGACTTTAACTGATTGTTTGATGTTGATTTATTGGATAATCACGAAACCATCCAAAGGCAGAACTTTTGGTATTTTGTCTGGTGTTTGTCTTCATTAGTCTTAGGTTAATCTATGCACAACAGTCTCTCCCGTAAGGACTATGAATTTATTTGTTGCCCACCCAAAAAATCTAGATTGCTTTCAAACTTTTTCTTGGTCTATTAAAGGTGATCGTGGAGTCATTTAATTTATGAGATATTTAGTTGGGTTGTGAGTTGTGATTTTGTATTGTAGTTGTTATGTTTTTGTATTGATTATTGTATTTGTTTTTTTTATTTCTATTTTATATTAATATGTTTTCTTTATCAATTTTTGTGTTCAATAAAATAGAAATCAAAACTAAAAATTAAAATACAACTAAACATGGCTATAAGTCATTTCTTATAAGTCAAAGAGGAAAACCCTTTTGATGAATGAACTTCTCCTATATTGTTTTGGGTGTGCGCTTTTGTTATTGGCCCTAAAACTGGAAATGGTGGTTTAAGTGGAGTCATCTGCCTCCATAGAAATGGAACATCTAATCATCTCAGACCTAGATACAGAAAGATTTTGAATTTTCTACACTCAAGCACTCCCACGATTGTGAAAATAAGTGTAAACCATCTTACTTTCTTTTTCAAAGCCTCTAAAGCAAGGTTCCGAAAGAAAGAGTAATTGAGATTTAGCAACTTAGATGCATTTTAATCAATTCTAATCCTATTGAGCATCTTTGCTCTCAGGTCTTTCATACTTTGAGGAAAACATACAATTGAAGACGGTTCGTTATGTATGCTTGTCAGGAAATGTTTGTCTGTGCTCAACTGTGTCTGCCGTGTCAGTGAGATATCTTTCAGTGTGATAATAAGTGGTTGTAACATGGTGTCTTCTTGCATACTTGGTTCTGTCTTGTACAGGTGTTTCCAAATAGTGTCTTCTTTCCCATCTTTAGGTCTGTACACGCTGGATGATGGTCTCTTTGTTTATGAAGCTTAATGTCTGCAGTCCATCTCTTCCTTACCAGCTGGCATACAATTGTTCCATTTTGTATTATACTAAAAATGCACTTGGTTTCGTTTATTTTCCTTGAATCTTACTTAATGGTTAAACATCTATTGCATTATTTAATTTCAAATTGTTATTATGGTTTTAGGTTAACAGCAGATATCAAAAACTCTAGGTGCGAGGAAAACCACAATAAGCTAAATAAAAAAAAACACATGATTAATAGCTGTCAAAAGAGTAGACTTTGAAGGGCAGTGCTTGTACTTGCAGGTCTGGCCTTAGTGACCCATGGAGTCCTTGAAAGTAGTGTCCGTGTCCTCTGTAGTTTCATGAATGACCCACACTCTTCGTTTTCTTGATGGATTCAGCATGAACTGTTCTTGATATAATGATACCTCAGCAATTTTTCAGGTCCGACTATTGACAGAATTTCAACCGTCCATATTATTGCACTGAATGTCAATGAAAGATTTGGAAGATAGTTTATTTTGGTGACTAGTTTGAGTTTCAAACTTCTGCATTCACTTTTCCATATTAAAAAGAGGTGTTGATGATGCCAATGAACTCTGGATATTGTCTCTGATAAGATATGCTTTTATCTTGAAATAAGTTATGGAGCTCACTGCCACCTAATTATGGGCTTCCAATGAACACGACGGATAACGAATTTTATTCGCATTTAAGGGTTGTATTTGTTCCTTGCAACTGTAGGATTAGTGGTTTTGTATGTTGAATGCAGAAAATTGACTGAGAGCATATATTCCTTTACTATTAAGGAATTACATTCCTATACTAATAAGGAATATATTAAAATTAAGATTTCCAATTCCTACACTGATAAGGAAATTAATTAGAAGTGTATATATATATATTGAGCAGCTCTCAAATATCAATTTATTCATACTATATCAATTTCATCACAGTATGGCATCAGAAGAATGTGATGACATGGAAGATATAGACTATACAAGACAAGTATATATGGGTGTGGTGTATTGGATACTCGACCTTGAGAATGACAAACGTTCAATTATCTTCACGATATGTCCAAACTCAAGAATGATCGAAATATGGGACACGGGAATAGAAATTCGAACCCAACTCAAAGCAGAATCTATACAGTTTACAGAAGACGAATTGGCTTCCAAGGAGAGTGTATCCGATATGTTACTGTCAACCGAAGCAGTGCCTCTTGTACTAAACAGAGAAGAAGTGGATGAGTTTGTGGACAAGTTAGCAGAATACGCAAGCAGGTTATTACGTGTGGAAGCCGAGAACGATAACAAGAAGTGCATCGGTAGTAAGAAAAGCAGGAAGTTGGTTTTTCATATGAGTTGTCTTGCAGTGAGGAGATATTGCCACAATGAAACAGACGTTGATCCTGCGATGTGGCCATGTATAGAAAGCTTGGAGAAAGTGATTGTCGATGAAAAACAAGAAGACGAGGATAAATGCTGTATCTGCTTAGCTACGATTAAACTGGGGTCGAGAGTGACTCGTATGCCATGCAATCACATGTTTCACGACAATTGTATTGTACAATGGCTCACCCTCAAACGTCGTTGCCCTCTTTGCTGCTTTGAGATGCCTGAAGCGCCAAGTTCATCGTCTTATCGCTACTTGGATTGACTCATCACAGAAGTTTATTTAGAATTGCTTAATATTATGCATGTTACCTAATACTTTATCGATAATAGTTCTGTTGGTCTGCAGTCTGTTTTAATGTTTTCATTGTGAAATACTCATGATAGGATTAGTTAACAAAAGTTATGTTGTTTAAAATTGAAATAAGCCTTATACTTTCAAATAAATAGATGATTATTCTTAGCACATTTAATTAAAAATTATGCTATATTCAATTTATATGATTATGATTTTTAATTTTTGTAATTAATCATATTTTCTAATATTAGTATCAGTTGAATAGGCACATTAATTATTTGAAATTATATGTTAATTATTGTTTTCTTTCATGATAATTCTTTAAATATCCATGATTTGATGAATCTCGGGTACGTTGATATTATTGTGTATATGGCTTATACGTTTGGTTTTTGATTTCTTGATCAAACATTGGGATTATTAGTGTTTGGACTGTAATCCCGGCACAAATTCTGCAAACACGGAGTTCTTCCTTTCTATGGTTGTCTTCTTCGGTTTTGTTGTTTCATGTTGATATTAAAGAAACAAACTGAAATTTTGTTTTGGAATTTGTCTGTCCTTACCGGCGAGAGAGAAAAAGGAAGAAAACCCAGATGGGAGGAGAGAAACAATAGATGGCAAAAAGCAACCATAGACCTGTGCCTGTGGCTGCCTGTGAGATAGACAAGGGTCGATCTGGTTCAGAGTTTTTTTTTTAATTATCTGTTGTTCTTCTTTTACGTTTCCTTTCTGGGTTAAGGCCGCCGGTGAGATGAGTCTCCCTCTCTGGTCTGTGGCGACGGACAAAAGTGAGAAGAAACAGTTTAAAAAAAAAAAAAAAAGGGAGAAGCCACGCCGGGAAGAAGACGCGCTCCAGCTTGGTACAAATTGGCGGCCTCATGACAGACGCTGTCTCCCTACAAGTTTTGCTTAAGTCATTTTTTTTAAAAAACTTTTTTAATTAATTATTTAATATATATCTATGCATATTTATTAAATAAAAAATTAGAAATATATTTCTAATAAAAACACTTAAAAATTAAATTTTTAAGTAATATAAATTAATTAGGTTATTTAAAAATTTAGAAATTTAATTTCTAATTAGAACAAAAATTATAAATTAATTTTCTAATTTGTTTAGTTATATAATAATTAGAAATATATTTCTAATGAAATAGAATAAGAAATAATTTTTCTAAGGAAAATAAATTAGTTTATTTTGTTTAATAAAATTAGAAAAGGATTTCTAAATAAAATGAAATTAGAAATTTGTTTTCTAGTGGAGATAAAATTAATTTGTTTTAGTTGGACAAAATTAGAATAAGTTTCTAATTGATATTAAAAATCATAAATAAGTTTTCTAATTCATATGAATTAATTTTTTATTTAAATGAAAATTAGAAATAATGTTTTTCTAATTGAAAGTAATTATTTTAATTGATAAAATTGGAAATTAATTTTCTAATTAAAATAAAATTAGAAATTAGTTTTCTAATTGATTTAAAAAAATTTAGTTATATTAGAAATACGTTTATAATTAAAAAGAAATTAATTTGTTTAGTTTTTCTAATTAAAATGAATGAAATATTAGAAATAAATTTAGTTAAATAAAAATTAGAGAAAGGTCTCAAATTAGAATAAAAATTAGAAATTAGTTTTCTAATTAATTTTAACTAATTTAATTAGAAACCTAATTTCTAATTAAAATAAAATTAGAAATAAGTCTTCAAGTTAAATTAAACTAATTTTTTTAATTGAGAAAAATTAGAAATAAGTTTATAATTACATCAAAATTAGGAATGAATTTTCTAATTGTACTAAATTAATTTGTTTCTAAATTTAGAAATTAATTTTTTAATTAGAGAAACTAATTTGTTTAGTTCATCAATGTTAGAAATAAGTTTCTGATTATAATAAAAAATTAGGAATAAGTTTTTCTAATCAAAGAAAAACTAATATGTTTAGTTAAAGAAAATTAGGAATAAGTTCCTATTATTCGAATTACATTTGAGTACGATAATTAGAACTTGATTGTTATATGAATGATCATTGGTCACATATGTGATCTTTCAATTTTATAAGTAATTGAATTCTGATTATTTACTTGATGTATGAATTACGTAACAATAACATGTAATTACTATAGAAACTTAGTGTTTCGAATAAGATTACTACATTAAAGGGTATTATCAATGAACTTAATAAGGATAAGAAATTAAGTGGTGACAATATAAATCATTTAACATAATGAAATAGCCCAATATAAAAGGAATTATGAAGCATACGAGAATTGGAAAAGTAGAACTCATGAACTTACATTATGTTGCTGAATAGTATGATTTATGATATAATGCACAAGTTCAAAAAATGGTCATGCAAATGATATGCGATCTGCTTTAACTACACATTTCGTCAAAGTTACCTCTATTGCTAAATTGAAGTAACAAGTTATTAAAGTTTAATATTTATAAGAATTATCCTGATTATACAAATACAAAGGTATTTGAGACAAATGTCAAATATGATAACTAAGGGCCCGTTCGTTTGTGTTTCTTTTTTTTTTTGGGTTTTGATTTTTTTAAATACAAAAATTAAAAAAAACATCACAAAAATTGAAAAAAACACTAATACAGTATAAAAATCGAGAAAGACAATACAAAAACTTATAAAAATACACAAAACTCAATACAAAAATATAAAAACTATAACCAAAAGCTTAATCAAACATCCCCTAAGTTAAAAGATGCTTGTCATGAATTATTTGTCAATAATCAAGTCTAAGTTATAATACAATCTCTACCTCAAAATTGGAGCATATAAAAATGCATTTGACACATTAATGGAATCAAGATATTGAAGATTGCTTCGAGGTACATTGTGTTAACGAAAGAACATCTTAAAGCTCCATGTTGACTTATGAGGTATACGTTGTTGATTGGAGTTCACATGTAGCTATGAAAATGTAAACTTCACAATAGGTTCAAGTAGAAGAGGAATAAAAAGCTTCGCCGTGAAATTTAAGATTTGCAAAAGGCCAAGTTAAACCAATATAAGAAGGAAAAATTCTTTAAAGAAGGATAAAATGAAAGAATAAAGTGTTATAATTATGATAATAAAGGTCATTTACTTGCGATTGAAGCGAGTATAAGAAAGGTTCAATCATATAGCATGGACATTTATTTTGTGAATGTCTTATATACTATCGTTCTTATTGAATCACATTCTTTGTAGATTGTTGATTAAAGTACAACTAACTATATAGTAAGAAATAGGAATGTCTTCATAGAATTCCATAAAATCTCACATATAATTAGATATATTTACGTAGGACATAACTAGAGTCTTGTTATTTAGGAGATTGGTATATGCATAGGAATGTTATGCATGTTAGTCATGCATGGTGACCATTCTCTAGTACTACATGAAGTTTGATATGCCTTAAATATTTAAAAGAATTTTATTTTTGTGTTGGTGTTCGTTATACTTGGTTTTAATGTAAACTTCTATAAGTGAAGAAATGGTGTTGCATTTACTATGGTCATGATATTATGTTGGATGATTTCATTGTTCTAAAAATTCTTGATGCAAATAATAATATTAGTTATTATTTATTTGCTTTAACTAGAGACTCCAATATCTATACAAAGTTTTGTGGAACACTAGACTATATCATTATGATTAAAATCAAATAAGTCGATTAACAAAGATAGATCTAAATCAAGTAGATTTTTCATATGTGTGAATATTGTCTAATCGATGAAATAGCAAGGAAACCATTTGAAAAGGGAGAATAAAAATAGGTTATATATACATTGTAAGTCATTCATTATGATAACTGTGGTTTAATGAATGTAAGGGCAAGGTCATTTGTTTCAATATCTTCAACATTATGTGTTACCCATCAAACTATGAGTTAGCAGCTCAATTGGATATTATTGATTCTGTGGTAAAACACCGGTCTTTTCTTTCTATAGGTAATCATTATAGGTAACCTTAACAACTCCTAAGGAGAAGGAGACGTATAATCATTGGCATGATAAGTTTAAGTTTGGTGAGAATATGAAGGAAGTAATTAGGGCCCTTGATACATGCTTTAGTATCTTAGAAATTATGCTTCTCATTATTTACAATTGCCTATTTATACTAATCGTTCATTTCCTTCTATTGTACAGGACCAAAAGTGGAGTTAAAACCCTACTAAATCACCTCAAGTATTATTTAGGAGCCAACAACACCTTTCCCGTGATCATAGCAAATATCAAAGGTATTAGCCTTTCGTTATGTATGTAAGCCTTATAGCACATAAGGGAGGGGTGAATTGAATGTTTAAAATTTTCTTTCCAAATTTAAACAATTAAACACCTTAGGCAAATTTCAACTAAGTACAATCTCCAGTCAAAAAATTCAACTTAATGGAATGATATGCTTATGTCAGTATTAATCAAAATCAATCAGCAATAAACAAACACAATAAACATAAACTTAAAGAGATAAGGAAAGAGATGACCATATGATTTTATAAAGGTTCACCTACCTCAAAGATAGGCTACATCATCTCTCTCACTACTTGTTAGAAATTCATTAAAAAATAATTTTACTTTAATTGAATGAAGAGTAACCCTTATAACAATCTTGTTTACAAAGTCAAGATTTCGTACTTCACTAGACTTTAATGGACATTGTTGTTTATGTATTATAGAACTAGAATCACGAGATCATTTATTTTTTAAATGCTCTTATACATGGTTGTTATGGCAAGAACTGTAGAAGTTGTGTAACCATTACACAATGTTAGACGACTGGAGGCCCATAATAGGTTGGTTGACATAGGCGAGTCACCTCCAAGTTAGGGACCATATTATTTATAGGATCGGGCTTGGTTGTGTTGTATATGCCATCTAGAAAGAACGAAATCTCATTAGGCACTGCCAGAGTAGAAGACTAAGGGAGGAGTTTACCAGGCAAGCACTAGGATGGATGAGTGAGGTAATCTCGATTCACCTCCCTTGCCTAACTTGTTCTGAAGAGCTTCTTAGCAATTAGGGGCTGCAGACTATTGTTGAAGGATAATACAAGCATCGCGTTCAGCCTGTTCTGGTTCTTTATTTGTGCTTTAAATTAATTTAGTAGGGGCTTTTGTTGCTTTCTATAGCTTAGCATTTTGGTTAGAGAGGTCTAGTGATTGGAATTTGTTAGACAGCTTTTCCTTTCCTTTATTATTCTAATTATTTAATTTTCGAGAAAGAGATGCTTCTTCCTTGAGTATAAATGGAGCCAAAGTATCCATACCTATAATATATAAAATTGTTAGACCATGAGATGATTGTGCTATATTGTCATGGACATTAAGAAAATAGGGTAGCGATCATGAGAAAGTGATGCGAAGGTAGACACCATATAAGGAATGTAATTAATTAATTTAATAATATCATTGTTGTTCAAAATTAAATTGGATGAAAGCAAAACTCGATATAAGACTTCACCAATGAAACCAACGTGGATCCTTTGGCAAAAGATGTCGTCATATATAGCTTTATAAAATATATTATTTGTATCATAAAAATGAATTTATTAAAAAAATAAAATAAGATGCTTTCATATTTAATACAAGATGAGGTTCAAATTATTTTTTATTTATAATTTCTTTTTTGGTTTGACAAATAAATCTTTCTTTTTCTTTTTTACATATAAAACTGTATATAGTAATAAAAGATTAATTAGTTAAAATATACACAAACGGACTTTGGGAGCCTGAGTCCGGATCCTACTCTAAAAGGGATCATTATTTATCAATTTTGTCATAACTTTTTTATCTTCTCAGATATCCTTTTTGGTTGAGGCAAAGTTAATTATTTTTCTTATATGGAAATTGTTTAAATAGTCAGAATTACACCTAAACTATAAAACATTGCTTTAGGACAGTACGTCGAGCTCCTATTCCTATTAGGAATAGAATACTCTGATTATTCCAGAATTCCTATTCTTGATAGGAGTGAAAAGTACAGCATCTATATATATATATATATATATAATCTTTAATGAGCATACTCTCATTATTCTGGTTTTGAGTGTATTGGAAGAAAAAGCCTCGACATGAATAATCAAGGTTATAAATGTGCCACACAAATATGCCTGAGGTTGAAAGCTAAAAGATACGATCTAGATGACGACTCTCCTCATTCAATTGTTTGCCTCAGGCTTAGTCCATGCTCCACGAGCATCCAAATATGGGCCACGTCGGGACTAGAAATTCGAACCCAGCTGAAAGGAGAAGCAGTAGAAGTTCCAGATGAGGAGCTTGGTGGTGAGTTAGGGTCAGCCTGCACGCTAATGTTGTCTTTCATAACAAACCACATAGGCCTCTCTCCTAAGCATGTGGCCGCAATACAAACAACGATCTGTGACATTATAAAGAGTGACGGTTGGACGCACAGAAGCGAGAAAAAGTGCAAGAGGGTTGCGGATGTGTATTTAAAGATAATAACAAGGTACCACCACCAAGACGCAGGACGTATTGATCCTGTGAATTGGTTAGCCATAGGGTGCTTGGAGAGAGGGAGAGTGGAAGAAGAAGAAGAAGGTGAAATTTGCAGTGTGTGCTTAAGGAAGTTGAGAGTTGGGTGGCAAGTGAGTCGCATGCCTTGCAAGCATATGTTTCACCATCAGTGCCTAGTTCACTGGCTTACCATCAAGAATTGCTGCCCACTTTGCCGCTCTGAGATACCTCATGCCCGCGTACCCTACAGGGACTACCACCCTTGGACTTTAGAGTACTGAGAAAATTGCATATGGGTTGTGTGTATGTTTGATTGACGAGATAATAACATTATTTCATGATCGTACTTCTATTTTTTGTTGTTATTTTTTATTTTTATCTTTTTATTTATTTATTTATAAAAAAAATAAAAATATGTTTGGTTAATATTTGTAATAAAAAAATAAAAAATAAAAACGTGTTTAATTAAGATTTATAAAATATATATAATTTAATAATGATAGTCTAATATGAAATAAATTTAAATTATTTGACCAAAAAACTCTTATACACCTTAAAAATATATTATTAATCAATAGATTAATTCATTATTCATTGTAAAAAAAATCTGTTTATAAAATCTATTTTCAAAATACAGAAAAATATCATTTTATTATTTCTCTATTTCTGTTTATATTTTTCTGATTTTGAAAATAGAAAACATAAACAGAATACAAACAAAACATTTTTTTTCTTCTATTTCTCTATTTTTTAAAAATAAAAACAACAAATAAAAAATATAAATACAAACAAACAGCCCAAATGATCAATTTAGTCCGTGTTTTGGGTTGCATTAAGGCATTGGGATCGATTTCCACTTGTCATAAACTAAAGACACTCACTTCTCATGACACCCCAAGACCTGCAATTCTTACTGATGGTCCCCTAATAATTATTGTATTGTGCAACCTAAACTTTATTTATAAAAACTTTGTACAAAATACAAGTTTGGCTAAAGTCAACTATAGATATATTAAAACATTGTCTTTAATAATTTTTTGATAATTAAATTTGAAGCTAACATTAAAAAGGAAGAATCGAGATAGAAGTTTATTTTTTAAATGTCAGTATCGAAAGGGAAGATTAATTAAACAGTGGCACTAATTGAGGAAGACAATGTATTCACAGTGACCATTTAGCAAATGTGAATGGAACATTGGACAAACTTAATTAAATACGTAACCCACCCTCAACTTGTGTGTAATGAGGAATATAAAACCTAGAACAGAAAAATTTATGGCTTCTGCCTTATTTATGCCAATGGGCCCTTTGCTTTAAACTCGTGCTTAGCAAAAGAAATATCAAATTTGTGACTAATGGGATCAAAGTATGACCACTCGTTGTCGCTATCTCAACTAAACATAGATAGCAACATCAACCAATTAAAGACATACTAATACAATACTCTTAATGTATTTTAGTAACCCTCTACTAACTTTCTCCACTTTGAGACATTGAACAATTCCCTGTTCACATATGGCTGGATTTTCAATCCTCACTACCCAAATTGAACCTTTCTTCTTCATAGCTTCTTTAATCATTTTAGTGGTATTGCTGGATTTGCAAAATGTAGCCATAAGTTTGAATGTAGCGGCAAGTGGGTTGACAAAGAACTAAGTAAACTAATATTTTATAAGTAGAAAACTTTATAACTAGTAATTATGTAAGCTTTAGTTAATCATACCCAAAAAAAGTTTAATTATATGTTTTTATTAATTTCAATAACAATACGCTTAAATGACTTTAAAGAAATTGTGTTGTCACTTACAATTTTAATGTAACTTGACCTTTAATTTCCCCTGTTTACACTCGAATTAACTTGTGTCCTACTCCTACAACAAAAGTCTCTTTCTCTGGGCTGGAGGCCGTGGTATTACTCTCTGTTTTCTTAAGCGTGCAAAGGAGACTTGGTATTTAAATAAATGGATCAGATATTAACAGCTTTAACTAAACAACACCCTCAATCAATTCTCAGTAAAGAATATAGACAGTCTAGTCCCAGTCAGTCCACGAGGCGTCAGAAGTATGAACGTGTGTCAGGTTCCAGAAGGACCGTTGAAATTGTTAGGACATATTCACACTTTGAAAACTTACGGCCATTGTATATTAATACTCGGAAAATAGCTGCCAACTTATACCTTCCAACCTGCGGTTTAAAGTCTCAGGTATCTGTTGTCCTAATAATAATATATGTGGCTTTGATCCCTTACTCCAGACTCCACTCCGCAAGCTTCACTTTCCGTTCCCTTGCCCGACAACAAAATAACGTGAGGATGAAGTCTGGTTGGTGTCATTTCTTGCTGTTATGTTGCTTCTTTGCATGTATATGTGCTGTGTCTAGCGGCCTTAACTCTGATGGGTTGGCCCTTTTGTCGCTTTTGAGGCGCTGGAGTTCTGTGCCTCCTTCTGTATCTTCAACTTGGAATGCTTCACTCTCAAATCCATGTTCGTGGGTTGGGGTTGGATGTGACTCTAGTTTCCATCATGTTCTCACCTTAAACCTTTCTGGGTATGGAATTTCTGGCCAGTTGGGACTAGAAATTGGTCGCTTAAATCGTTTGCAGGTGGTAGATTTGAGTGACAACGATTTATCTGGAGAAATACCTTCAGAGTTGGCTTATTGTCCTTTACTTCAGTACCTGGACTTGTCAATGAATAGCTTCACTGGGGGAGTACCTCAGAGCTTCAAGTCTCTTCAACACTTGTTTAACTTGGGTCTGTATTCCAATTCACTGTCTGGTGAAATACCTGATTCATTGTTTCAGCTTTCGGGTTTACAATATGTTTATTTGCACGAGAACAATCTCAATGGTTCAATTCCTAGCAATGTTGGTAACTTGAGGGAGATTTTGCAGCTATGGTTGTATGGTAACCAGTTATCTGGTACCATTCCCGAGTCCATTGGGAACTGTAAGAAACTGCAAGGGCTCTATTTGCAGGACAACCTGTTGGTTGGTTCTTTGCCCAAGACGCTGACTTATCTTGAAAGTATTGTTGACTTATATATAGGTCCTAATAGCCTTGAGGGTAGTATTCCTTTCGGTTTTGGAAATTGCAAGAATTTGACTACCCTAGATTTATCATACAATGGCTTTAGAGGGGGCATTCCACCCGATTTGGGCAACTGTAGTAGCTTAACAACTTTGGCTATTGTCCATTCCAACTTGACAGGGACCATTCCATCTTCCTTTGGCCTCCTAGACAAGCTGTCTAAACTTGACCTCTCTGAAAATCAGTTGTCTGGTAGGATTCCTCCAGAACTAGGGAATTGCAAGTCCTTGATTCATTTATTGTTATATACAAACCAACTTGAAGGAGAGATCCCAAGCGAATTGGGAGAACTGAGTATGTTAGAGGACCTTGAATTGTTTACCAATCGTTTGAGTGGTGAGATTCCCATCACTATTTGGAAGATTCCTAGCCTTAAGTACCTAATTTTATACAATAACAGTCTTTCTGGTGAACTTCCTCTTGATGTCTCCGAGCTGAAACAACTAAAGAACATCTCCTTGTATCAAAATCGGTTTTCTGGTGTCATACCCCAGGGTTTGGGTATTAACAGCAGCTTATTGGAGCTTGACTTCACCAATAATAAGTTCACTGGTGAAATTCCACCAAATTTGTGCTCCGGAAACCAATTGAGGGTTCTGAATTTGGGCACAAATGAATTTCAAGGGAGCATTCCTTCTGATGTAGGCAGGTGTTCATCCCTCTGGCGACTGAACCTGAATGAAAACAGGCTGTCAGGGCCACTTCCAGTTTTTGCACAGAATTTAATCCTTTCTCATATGGACATCAGCAGAAATAATATCACATGTCCAATTCCACCAAGCCTGGGGAACTGCACCAACATCACTTCTATTGATCTGTCCATGAACAAGCTTACTGGTGTTATACCTCCAGAGCTAGGCAATCTTGTTGAGCTGGTGACCTTGAATCTTTCACATAACCAATTGGAAGGCCCTCTTCCAGGTCAATTGGCAACTTGTTTGAAACTAGATAAGTTTGACGTGAGTTTTAATTCGTTGAATGGTCCTGTGCCATTGGCTTTGAGGAACTGGAAATCTTTATCTACTTTGATTTTGAGTGAAAATTATTTGACTGGCGGCATTCCTTCTTTTCTGTCAGAGCTTCAAGAGCTTACAGAGTTAGATATTGGTGGAAATTTGTTTGGAGGTGAACTCCCTTCATCACTTGGTTCATTGAGAAATCTGCGATATGGATTGAACCTTAGCAACAATGGATTGATTGGTGAGCTTCCCTCTGGTATGGGGGACTTGAACTATTTAGAACAGCTTGATATATCTAACAACAATCTGACAGGAACGTTAGCAGCTCTTGGTGGAACTCATGTGTGGATTGAGATAAATGTCTCAAACAATCTCTTCAGTGGTCCAATACCAGCAACACTTATGACCTTAGTTGACTCATCTCCGTCGTCATTCTTGCACAATCCTGGCTTATGTGTCCAGTGTCTTCCATCAGGTGGCATAACATGTACTGCCAACAAAAGTTTCAAACGATGTGAAAATATATCAAGCCATAGGGAGGGCCTCACTAAAGGGGAAATTGTGAGTGTTGCCCTTGCATCACTTGTTGTTTCTCTTGTTCTTCTTGTAGTTGTTTACGTGTATGTGTCACCCTCCATATAAGGTCTTATGTAGACCTTGTTGGATACATGGCATGCACATGCAACGGCTTCCGCCCAAAAATACTTAGGAACATTATA
>JAOXYD010000005.1:20665055-20677984 GCA_028565735.1 Pinacopodium congolense
CAAATTCTATTCAATAGCTGTTAATGCAGAATGCCAATAGTCCAAGGGAAAATCTTTTCTGATGTGGAAGATCAGACTATGCTGCAATCACAGAGTATACAAAGAAAAAAACCTTGACTATGATATCAATTGTTGTGAAACTCGGGTTAATTTCAACCAATAATAACAAATTTACCTTGAGTACTATTGCCTAGATTAATAGAGTGTGAACGATTGTACTAAAAAATCACACCAGGTAAATTTTCAGGAAAGACTAAAGGGGTCACAAACAGTCCCACTTAAAGCCTAATCTCTTAGACAGAAATTTCTTATACATATAATTTAACAGCATAATAATTCACTATAACTATACCCGACAATAGCTACTAAATAGACAAATAAAAAATATAAGAATTTAACGAGATTCAGCCAATTATGCCTACTTTCTCGAACAGTACTAAGCTGATATTTCATTATTTTTAAGAAATAATACAAGGAAAACACTACAAAAGGAGAAAAAGAATTTGTCTAATGAAAAACAAGTTTAGGATAATCTTTCTAAGGTGGAAGGGATGCTCCTTTTATAGTTTTAGAAACCTCCATCATTCTCCTACATTTTCGGTGTGAAATTATAAAATGAGCCAAAATATTTGACCAACCAACACACAGGGCCTCCTTTTAACACCTTTAGCTCTTCTTTCAAAGCGTCTTTTACCTTCCAAACCAATCTCTTCTTTTCCATTTATGCACTTTCTTAATTGGTGGACAAATTAGTCTCTGTTATCTTGTTTATCTAATAATTCATTTAAGATTAAAGTATTATCAAAATGAAGTAATCAATAAGCCTTATAGATGTCATCTTTATGAGACCAAATGAATAGAAGCAACTCGAGAATATGGGATGGGGACTAAGACAATTTATAGGGAACTTAATGAGTTTTGGTGTTGGAGCGATTTGGATATGAGTTTTGCTGGGGAGATTTCTGGGAGGTGAGTGAGGATGACCTTTTGTTTATGTTAGTGTTCTATTTGTGCTTTGTGGTCATATTATGAGTAAGGTTGATTGGTAGTGGCAAGGCATCTGGTAGAGGGCGATAGTGGAGGAGATAAAAGGAAGAAAACACATCATGTCAATGGAAAGTAAGCTGCCAGTGGAAGGACGAAGAAGAATTGTTAAAGGAGAACCGTCGCTGGAGGAAAGGAGAAAAGCTTCAAGGTGGGACCTATAAGAATTAAAATTTTAAATAAGTTAACAGATAACTTAAAGATAGTTATGCCTTTAAGGTTAATTTCAAACACTTTGAAAATATTATATTTCTTTTTAAACGTTAAAGTTTAATCTTGACACTGTAAAATATTAGGAGTTGATCTAAATTTTAAAAAAAAACTTAGGGTTTATATGAGGTCTTTTGCCAATTCTTAACCAATCAAACTTCTCTTATCTTTCTAATGATTTTTTGTTAAAGATCTTTAAGGTTAATGGATTGTTTTTCTTTCTTTGCTTTTTTTTTTTTTTGAAAAAGAGGATTACTAGATTGTTGTTTGAACTTTGAAGTCCCCGCTGTTCTTCTCCATTCAGATTGAATATATAAAGTAACCAAAGACAATTTTAAAGAAGGTGAAAACTTAAACAGCAGATATATCATCGGAAGAGGAGCCCACGGAACAGTTTATAAGGCTACTTTGAGCGCTGACAAACAGTTTGCAGTGAAGAAGATTGTGTTTACTGGTCATAAAGGAGCAGACAAGAGTATGATGAAAGAAATTCAAACCATTGGAAAAATTAAGCACCGAAATCTGACGAAGTTCGAGGACTTCTGGTTGAAAAATGAATATGGTATAATCCTGTACAGGTACATGCCAAATGGGAGCCTTGATGATGTTTTACATGGAACAGATCCTTCACCAACGCTGGAATGGAGTACACGCTATAAAATAGCTATTGGAACCGCTTATGGACTGGAATATCTCCATTATGATTGTGATCCTCCCATAGTGCACCGAGATATCAAACCAGAGAACATTCTTCTAGACGTTGAGATGGAGCCTCATATCTCTGACTTTGGTATTGCCAAGCTTTTGGATCATGCTGCTACTTGGACACCATCCATCTCAGTTGTTGGTACGGTTGGATATATTGCACCAGGTAAATTACTTATTCACACATCCCTCTTATGAATTCTGTTTTCTGACACTAAAAATATGGCTGTTTGCTTCGATTGACAGAAAATGCATTCACGACCACAAAGAGCAAGGAATCTGATGTTTATAGTTTCGGTGTTGTTCTGCTTGAACTGATAACAAGAAGAAAGGCATTGGATCCATCTTTTGAGGAGGGCACTGATATTGTAGGGTGGGTTAGGTGTCTTTGGAACAATGCAGAAGATATCAATGAGATTGCTGATTCGGGTCTGGCAGAGGAATTCTTGGATTCCAGTGTCAAATATCAAGTCACTAATGTGCTTATGGTGGCTTTGAGGTGCACTGAAAGGGAGCCTGGGAAGAGACCCACAATGAGGGAAGTCGTCAAGCAACTAATAAATGCAACTCTTCAATGTAGAAGCAAATACATCTTTTAACTTGTTTGCATGAGTACTAACTAGAAGTCCACTAGAGACGTGTCTTTTACACGGAACAGATGATCTTCTTTTAGAGGGCTTTTCATGGTTAGAGTAATTGAAATAAAAATGAAATTCCCCTTGCTGTCTTGCTAAATACTTTATTAGCCCTACCCCTTTATTAGAATTTAAAGCGTAACATCAATTTACCAACTCACTTTCTAACATGTGTCCAGATTAGCATATCGCAAAGCTAACAAAGTGCTGACTCATTTTGGAGTGGAAAGGACCCACTAAGCCTTTTCGTATTTGCTTTCTCATTAGTGGTTTCACTCAAATCATAGAAATCAAAGCTGCTTAAGAAAGCAACTTGAAAGAATTAAAGCTTGAAGATTTGGCCTCATGGTTTCTGGAGATGGAATTTGCAGCACCAACGATTACGTAAAGCAAATGGTGATCGAAAATTGTTCTGGTTAAGTGGCAAGTAAGTAGCGACAAATATCACTCAATAATTGATCCCAAAGTTTACATTTATTAAAAATGAAAAGCAAGAAAGTCAGGTAAAATAAAACTGTTTATGTGGCCTATAAAGTTAAGCTAACAGATAAGGTTTCTTTTCGAAAGATTCCATGTATAGGGATCTTAGATCAGTTCAAATATAAGAAAGCTATCGCAGAGTGTTCACATTTCTTCATAGTTGCAGAGTGCACAGGTAGTTTATATATATACATACATATATATATAAGGTCTAGATGCTCATGTTTCATGCATTCCAAGGACAAAAGACAAATGGGAAGCAAAAAGTTGGGTTTTTTCCTCGTATTCTTCAACTACTTATATCTTTACGCCTCTTCTTCTCCACTTCAGAGGTCATTGCTCTCAGGTATCCTTCTTTTGCTCTCCCTTCGTTTAACCCTTTCTTTCAAGCTGTGAATCATATTTCCCTAAAGAATCACAAATACATCCTGATGGGATTAAGTTGAAAAACTGTGTCTTTGTAATTTGCAAATGAAAAGTTGTGATTTTTTAATAAATATACACACATATATATATAAGGTGTAAATTGAAAACAAAAATGATGAGAATTTAAATAGAATTGGAACAAGATTTTACTATATTAAAAATTTTAAAACTTGAAAATAACCTCCATTTTATGGTGCTATTTTTTCTTCTTCTTTTTTTTTTTTTCCTAATTGTTCGAAGACAAGCACGAAAATTGGAGATTACGTTACATGTTTTGCGTTCTTATCTTTCTTCCATAAACTATGAAGAGACGTAAAGAAGAAAAAGGGAAAGTGGAGAATCGGATGCCTATATAGTAAATACTTTCCCCATCTCCTTTTTCTAAAGTACCAGCATAAAATGAAGAAATCTTTTCGAAAATATTAATGATGCGACTATGACTTTCACGTGTCTGATGGTATTGGTACGATATGCTCCATAATTGTACGATATGCTCTATTCCTTAAATACGAACGATCAAATGATGTTCAATTAGGAATATCTGAAACGTGACGTTTCCAAAAAGAACAGATGCAAGTGATCAGACAAGCTAGGAATCGGATTGGCAGTGTGAAGTCGTACCAATCAACATTTTGTGCTCTTCGTAATATTCTATGATATGGTTAATTGCACAAACTACTTTGGACTTATGTATGATTCCATGATTGACAATGACCCGTAACTTTACAAACTACTTTAGACTTATGTATGATTCCATGACTGACAGTGATCCGTAACTTTTGTAACATGGTAAAAAAAAAAAAAAGACCATACATTTTTTTTTATCAACCTTATAATTTATTATGTTAGGCTGTCAATTTGCTTCTTGATGCAATTTAAAAGGGTGAAAACCATAAGGTTTTATTACCGTATTCATTTGGCAATTTCTGTAGGTACTTCCAAGGAGCTTAATGTGAGAGATATAGGAAGATATGAGGGCAGCGTAAATGACATTGAGCACGGCTATGAATGGAACAGAAGGCGTAGTGGTATAGCACACAAAATGAAATTGGCACGCGGAGGTGGTGGCCAAGGTAGCCGTGACGGTGGATCAACTGAGACCCCTGAGAATGGAAATGGTAACCAAAATGTGCCAGGAGGCGGAGCAGCTATTCCCGTTATCATAGCAGGTGCTGCAAATAATAACCACCACCACAACAACCACCGTGGTGCCGCCAGCAGCATCAAAAGTTGCATAAACTTCCCCACGCTGCTTTTGATCACCGTGACCTCTCTTATTTTGCATTCAACCATAAATCTTTATTATTAATCCTCAGGTTTAAGTTGTTGGCGTTTGTATTGTTGCATGTATACATGTTACCACCTTTGGATTGTGCTTGTTATATGCTATCTTGTAAGATATGTTTTCTGTGTGATGATACTTTGTATATGCAACTTGTAGCATAAAGAGAATGGTGACTGCTTCATAGTAATTGTTGAACGAATTCTGCCAAGTTGATGCCTTCATTAGCTTTCAAGGGTATAAAGAATCACATTAAATTCTCTTCAACCTTAGAAAGCCTAGATAAGACACAACAATGCATCAAAATGACATCTTCCCAATCTGCAGAAATATCTTCTGGTCATTCCCATTTTGACTGCCGAATACCATAAAAAATCGTGCCTGCAATTAGCTAATGGAGACTAACAAGAGATGTCTTTACTCGGCATCATCAGAAAATTAATCGATCATACTTCTTACCTAGTTTGAAGGACCATCTGGTCGATTTTCAATTTCTTTACCCAAATAGTATTTAGTAGCACCCGCCACTTATCCGTGACAGATGCCTTCCAAATTTAGCTGATGATTAAATTGTTATCAAGCTATGGAGCAGTACTATTAAAGGGAAATGAATCAGGCAACGTGAAACAATATACAGCTAGAAATGAGTGAGCTGCTCAAGTTTACGAGACTGGAAAAATTTGCAGCGTCCCCTGCCACTTGATTCAATCTCTTCTATCTTCCTCTTGGACGTTGAAATGCCAAGACTACTCAATTTCAATTGTCGCTTGCCACTGCTACAATCATCTTCATCTATTTTGTCAGATTCCCTACAATTACAGGGGTGAGAGACTGCAAAAATTATAACCAAGTGAACCTAGCATTCTTCTCTCGTGAAGCATATGCATAGGGAAACAACACAAAGTTCAAATAACATTTTACAGCATGCATTCAAAAGATCATCAGAAATCTGTTGCATATCTGGGTGAAGATGCAATAGCTACATAAAATGCATTCTTCCAAAGCAACTGATAAAGTTTCGTATACATCTGGTGTCTTTTAAATGTGAGGTGCAAAAAAAGCAGCTTAGGAGTTGAAGCTTCCAAATTACCTAGAAGTGAGCCGGTTGACGCTTCTAAAGTTAACAAGGTTACCTTCTATATACAACCCATTCCTCTTAGGTTCAAGGGGGATCAACAAAAATTGATACCCAAATGCGTTGAGAAGTTCAAATGATATTTCCCTAAAAATGGGGGCTGATGCGGGATTCTCTATCGCACAGAATTCAGATCAAGTTCTATATTGATGCTGCACATTATAAACTTATCTGCTACCTGGACATACTGGTATAAGCATCCTACAAACTGAGCAAACATAACTAAGCAACTACACACTAGAAGGTACAAAAGATACACTTAACTGTACAAGAAATGCAAATTTAAATAGAATTATAGGGACTGACCACAGGACTTCAACAATGTCCTTGAAATGGGGATTGCATGTACCCCAACTGAAGCGAACCAAAGATGGGAAACCAAAAATTGCGTGTTTGTGCTGCTCCATCCAGGCCTTAGTTTCAGGATCTAAGCACATCAATTCAGCCATATTTTACATTTAATATAGTTGTTTGAAGTTGAGAGATCACAAAGGATCAACATCAGCTGAGCACTTCTAACCTCCAGGGTATCCAGAACCGAAGTTTCTACTTATGCCTTCAGCAGTTTCATCAAGCACCCATTCTTTTAGGGCTCGGTCTCTTGTGACCTGCTTGGTTGAGTGCAAAAATGCCAATAAAGTCAATAGAAGGGCTCAGATTGAGCGCAATTCACTAAATTGATAAAAACCTCTCAACTTCAAATCAATGCAATAGCACGTATCCCACCAAAAGAAGAATTCAACTCAATTAGTTATTGACATTGAAATATGAATTCAATACAATTGATTATGCAGAAGGGTGTTTGAAAAGGCTGGAGTCCATTACCTTTGCAACTATGCTTGCCCCACTAACAACTGGATAAAGACTGTCAGCTTTCTTTGAAACAACAAATTTTATTGAAGGAAATCTTTCAGATAATTTTATCCTATACTTCTCAGGATCTCCTACAGTATCCAGATAAACCTGAACATTGTTGACATGCAGATATGTTTAGCATCCATAACAATTCGTGTTATGTCCCATATCACCTCAAGATAATTTAAATTAGATACAATAGTTAAAGTCCAGTCATGAAAATACTTTCCATGTGGTTTTGTTACATAGAAATGCACAGCTAAATGTGTAGAAAGCTATCCAAACAAACCTTAACATTTTTGACATGCAGATATGCTAAGCATCCATAACATTTCTGTGTTATGTCCCAAGTCCCCTCAAGATAAATTTAAATTAGATACAATAGTTAAAGCCCAGTCATGAACATACTTCCCATGCGGTTTTGGTACTTAGAAATGCACAGCTAAATGTGAAGAAAGCCGACATTACCCAAAAACAATGTGCAACTTCAAATACTCCATCCATATTTCTTAATGAAATAAGATAATTTTATTAATCATCTGAATGCATTTCAAAACCATTCAAATTGACAGTAGCTAGCACATTTTTTTCATGCATATATAATTCCGGGTTGAGAATTAAAAACTCAATTTGGAAGCCATCTTGGCCTTGTTCATAATAAGCATGAATTGTCACTATCCATAGTCATGGTTGAAAGTCCCATAGCTGAAGCACATATATGTAATAGGTAAGAAACTTTTCTAGTAAGATGAAACAGTTATACCTCAGTTAAAAGAACTCCCATGTTTAGCACTCTATTGACAAGACCAATGGCAGAATTGTGTGATATCTCGTTTAAGTTTACCTTAACCCTGATAAGAGCAAGTAAAGAGAATCATGCATATGAAAAAAAAAAAACTTAATAGAATATGGAAAAAGAAAGCAATATATATTCTACGAACTTCTTCAGCATTTTAGCAGATAGCTCCCTTGGATCAATGATATCCACGGCCCATCCAATTGATTCATTAGCTTTTAGATTTTCAAATAACTCCTCCCTTTTCTCTTCTCTCAATGTCTTTGAATCTGCAGACAAAAGAACAGAAATTGAGTAAGATGTGATGCATAAAACACCAAAAAATTTCAATCCTTTTTACTTCTGAACCATTATGAAAGAACACATGGCTCATTATCTAATCCTATCTTTGGAATATGGCCAAACTTTGGGGATCCACATCTTCTTCTTGACTGCTAGAATGAAGTGGAGATGCAAATTTCACCCTTGAAGCTAATATGAGATGCATGTCCCCATTTTTCTTTTTGAAAGTTTTAAAGGTAAAAAACCTAAAGGAACATACAAAAAGGTGAGAAACAAAGGCATCTAAGTTCAATTCAACATTGTGCATCAAAATTCCACCAGATAGTTAAAGAAGGTTCAAGTGAATAAAATCATTTAAGAAGTCACCCCAAAAAAAAGAAAAAACATCACTTTGTCCTTCATAAGAAAAGAATCAATTTCTAATATGATGACGGAAACAAAGCAGTGTATCTGATACTAGTAAATGCCTAGGGTTTAGAAATGATTTTAGGAGAGACTGACTGTAGTCTGTAATCAAGAATTGATAGAGAGAGAGATAAGGATGAGGGAATTGAAAATTTCATTAATATCGTTACTTTCCAACATTCCTTTGCAACATTTTTAACCGACGACTGAAATAGCCATTGTATTGGACCAATCTCCTTATTACACATGTAGTATTATTAACTATTACTAATACTCCTCTCCATGACAACCTTATCCACAAGGTTGACGCCTGAGAAGCCTGTTGAATATCATAGAGATACTCCCAAGTGTCATTATCTCTTGTTGAACTCCATTGAACTAGTATCTGAACAACAGTTTGTGATGACAATTAACAAGTCTTCTATCCACCATTGATATTGGAATGCGCATAGCAAAGTATACAGATGTGGAAATTGAATTTGATGGAGTAGCATTAGGAGATATGTGCTTCTTTGATAGCGATATGAAAAGTAAGGTGAATCTTGTGATCTGGAGGAAGTTCAAGCTAATATGCCACCGACCTAATTCTTTTTATAATCTTGAAGGGTCCCAAAAATAACGAAGCTAGGTTATAAGAAGATCTGTTTTAGTTTAACATAAATTAGGTCTCCCACCTGAAACTCTTCCTCTGTTCTGTGTTAATCAACAATTTGCTTAGTCGATTCAGTGCTCTTTGCAAATGGAACCTCCATATTTGGACCATGGCTTCCCTATCCTTCAACAGTTGGTCTACTAATAAAACGCGCAAATCACCTGCTAAGTAGGGAATATATAATGGAGGAGGATATCCATATGTAGCCTCAAAAGAAGACATGGAAATTGCTAAGTTGTGTGATGTATTGTACCATCATTCTACTAATGACAACCATCAATACCAGTATTGAGGACAATCTGAAGTCATACATTTTATGTAAGTTTTTAAGGTGCAGTTGAGAACCTCTATCTGGCCATCTGTTTGGGGATAATAAACCGTTGAAAAATACAGCTGCACACCTTGCATTCTTAATGACTCCTAAAAATTGCTGTTGAATACAACATTATGATCACTTTCTATAGATTTAGGCATCCCATGCAACTTAGCTACTGTGTCCATGACCACTCTAGCTACTTTAGATGTTGTGTAAGGATGAAGTAGAGGAATGAAATGAGAATACTTGCTTAAGCAATTTACTACAATAAAGATGACAAAATAGCCTTCGAATATTGGTAGCCCTTCAGGAAAATCCAAGCTGATGTCTGTCCACGTGTTGCAGAATGGGTAATGACTGTAACAATGGGTAGCTCTTGTTTCATATTTATTTTTTTCACAAACTTCTCATCTTCTCACAAAGATCCTAACCTCTCTTTATAACTTCTTCCAAAAGAAATACATGCTCAATTTTTTATAGTTTCCTGACTGCCTTGAATGTCCACCTTGAGCTGAGTCATGAAATAAAAAAATAATTTTTTGTTTAAGAGGAACAGAATTTCCCACCACGAATCTTCCATTCCACTTTAAATGCTCATTGTTCCAAGTATACGTTGAGTTTCTGCATTCTCCTTTTTGTAATTGTGATATTATCCTTTGAATTGCATCATCATTCTTCCAACTTTGCTTAATCTCCTGAAGCAAGTTGGTTTGAATTTGTGAAATAGATAGAGTAAACAGCTTTGAATTGGTAACACAGGAGAGCGAGTTTGTAGCAGAATTATTCACTCCTTTCTTGTAATGAGTTGAGAAATCAAAACCTATAAATTTGGGTAGCCAAGTCTGTTGAAAAGCGGTAGTTATCTTCTACTACATCAAGTATTTTAAATTGTGATGGTCAATTTGAATCACAAATTGCCTCCTAGTCAAATAATGAGACCACTGCTTAATAGCCATTACTGCTGCCAAAAATTCTTTCTCATAAACTGATAAGTGCCTATAATATTCATACAACATTTTACTTACATAGGCTATTGGGTGTCCTTCTTGCATAAGAACAAATCCTAAACCTTCTTCATATGCACTACCTCCAAACATAACTACCTTAGAGAAATCCAGTAGGGCCAATACTGGAGCAATGGTGAGAGCATTTTCAAAACATTAAATGCTTGTTTTGCCTCCTAAGTCCATATAAGGGCTTTTAGCAGGTTGGTTAAGGGCTTGCTCAATAGCCCATAATTTCTAATCAACCTTCAGTAATATCCACGCAATCCAACAACCATTGCTTCACTATTTTTTATCCTAGCCATTCTGGAATGGCCTTAATCTGGCAGGGGTCTGTTGCTACTCCTTCTGCCTTAACAATGTGTCTTAGATACTCCATTTGACAAGGAACAAATGAACATTTAGACAATTTTATTTACAGTTGATTCTTCTGTAGTATATCTAGCACTTCCTTTAGATGTTCCAAATGTTGTTTAAAGGACTTGCAGTAGTATATCATCAAAGAATGCTAAAACAAATCTCCTTAAACATCCTTTGAAATGCTGTTCATAAGGCTTTGGAAGGTAACAGGGACATTTGTCAGCCCAAAAGACATGACCAAAAACTCATGGTATCTTTGATGAGTTCTAAATTTTGTTTTATGAATGTCTACCTCATGGATTCTGATTTGTTGGTATCCTATTCTTAGGTCTAACTTTGAAAAGCATTGAACTCAATTTAATTCATCGAATAGTTCTGGTATCAATGGGATGTGAAATTGTCCTCGATAGTATACTAGTTTGAAGACCTGTAATCTGCACAAAATGTCCATTTTCTATCCTTCTTTTTTATCAAAATGAATGGAGCAGAGAAAGGGCTAACACTATGCCTTATGATTCCTTGAGTCAATATTTCATCTACCAACTCTTCAATCACTCTTTTCTGTAACCCTGAAGATCTGTCGGGTCTGATGTTAATAGCATTTGTCTTTTTTTAAGGGCTATCCTATGGTCACAACCTCTCACTGATGCCAGACCTTTTGGTTGCTCAAACAAATCATTGTAATGGTTTAGTAGATTGCATTCTTCATACATTTCACTATCCTTAAGCTCCATATTTACATTCCAGTATTCACCTTGCTGCCTTAATCTCGCTTCTTTCTAACCTTTCTTCACAGTAATCAGGAAGTAGAAGACCACATCATCTACATAGCTCACTCTTCTTATTTCCCTATCTATTATGTCCTGTATGGATGGATATTACTCACCTTTTAGCACTACATGCTTCCCTTGCCAACAAAAGTTCATGATGCCCTTCTGATAGTTGTAGATTATATCATCCAATGTGGATAACCATTGAACTCCTAAGACGATGTCATTTCCTCCCATATTTATTACTAACACAATTGTACTAAATTCTTGCCCTCCCATCTACCATTTGAAATTATAGTATACTGAATTACAACTAATGTGCGTTCCTTCCCTAACCACTATAGTTACATCTACAATCCTTTCCCATTGACCATCCATTTCCTCTACTAGTTTTCTATCGAGAAAATTCTTAGTGCTTCTATAATCAACCAATATTTTTCCTTAAGTCTTACCTTTGATCTTTACTTATTGATATATAGCCTCACTTACTCTTGCCATTGCTTTTAGTGAGATGTTGGGTAAGGATTGCTCTTCCTCAAATTCTTCAACTTCCTATGCTTCCATGTCCCTTTCTACTACATACATTTGCAATAGCTTCCTTTTACATTTGTGGCCCAACACAAACTTCTCCTTACACCAAAAACATAGCCCTTTAGCTCTATGATTGTCTAACTCCTTAAAAGTGGTGGTTTTCTCCCATCTTGCTTCTTTAATCGACCTTTGATTACCTTTTGTTGTAGGTCCTGACAATAATCCTCGAGACTGCATGAGTACTTTGTTAAAGTTCACTATAGAGGGTCCATTCCTCTACATGCTTCTTCCCCAACAATGAACTGCCACAACTTCATGCTTTTTGGCAAGTTCATACGCCTACTACAGAGATTTAGGATTCCATATCCTTAGTGAATACTCAATCTCAAGTTTTAATCCCTTTAAGAACATAATCACTAGATAGCGTTTAGAGATTACTAACCTGTGCGATAGCATGTCAAATTTTGCACAAAATTCTTTGACAGTTTCATTTTGCTTCAATTCCTTTAGTTCACCTACAGGATTTGTTCAAGAGCTAGCAAATATTCACCCTAACTAGGTGGTTACCGAGTCATCTTATTCCTCATATATAACTTATGCTATGCCAATGCTTCTCCCTCCAAGTGCATTGAAACTAATCTAACCTTAAACTCCAATAGTGCTCTGTCTAGGGTGAAAATTGTTCGCATTTGAACACCTAAGCCCCCAACCCCTCTCCTTTGAACACTGTAAATTCAATTTTGCTAAACCTTGTAGGTAACTAGTAATGCCTAGTTAATCCTTTAGTTTTCGGCACCCTTTGATCCCCTCGTGCTCTTCCTCCTTTTGATGCAACTGCATGATCCACTCCTTTAGTTCTTGAATGTTTCTTTCTTGCCGCAATTTCAGTTCTTGCTTTTGATTACGCAAGCCTTCTTCAACGCATCTCCATTCTTGAGCTGTCGCAACTTCAATCATCTTCTACTTCTTAGGAATTGTCTGTTCTGATACTAAATTGATACTAGTAAATGCCTAGGGTTTAGAAATGATTTTAGGAGAGCC
>JAOXYD010000005.1:20679579-20691066 GCA_028565735.1 Pinacopodium congolense
TCCTTTGCTAAATCTTTGATACCCATCCTCCACACCTAGATGTTGGACAAACATGATCTTTGATTAATTTCACTTTTAAGCTTGTTTGCTGTTATTCATGGAAATCACCAGACTCCTGGGCAGCATATTCTGTACATTTTTTGTTTGGTGGCATTTCCTTTGCTAAATCTTTGATACCCATCCTCCACACCTAGATGTTGGACAAACATGATCTTTGATTAATTTCACTTTTTTGCTTGTAGAGATCCAGCTATTATTCGAGGCGGTCCAGGAAGCTGTACTCCAAGCAGTCACTATTGCGGAATGTCGGTGGCTTAGCAGACTATCTATTTCAGGTTTAAAAATGGAATAGAGAGTGGTTGCTCCCCTTTCTTGTTTATACTGGAAACATTGAAAAATTGGTTGCTTACTCCATAGTCTAGGCATGAAGCAAATGGAAGAGACCTAAATATTTTTGGATTCTGTAATATTTCCATGAGAAATATGTGATTCTGTTTTCCGTTGTCTTAGGATGGGCATGACCCTAGGATTGTTAAAGTTATTATGAAATTCAACTCTTGGAAATTGATTATAGCTGTCAGACTGTCAAACATGGAATTGGATTAGATTATGTTGAAGGCTTGTGAATGATTGGCAGGCTGGATGTCAGATACAAGCAAGCAACACCGTGTCTCCTTGTCCGTCTTCTAGACCTTAATTCTTCTGGAAATAATTAATGCAGTATATGGTCCGAAATTTAGTTGTTGTTTGTTTGAATCCTGACTTAACTACGTGGGAAGCTTTAGATGTAATCCTTTAAGCACTTGGTGACATAAGTTTGCATACAACTATTAGTCATATATCAACTGCATTTAAATACTTGATGCCCTAGAGTGTTCTGTGTATTTGTTTGTTGACCTTTGATTCTTAAACTAGGGGATTAGATAAGTTCTTTTCATTGCTTTATCCTATCTGGCTTTACTGTAATTGGATCAAATGGGAAACCAGTGACCAGATATTCCAGTAATTACTTTTAACAGCTTATAGAAAGACCATGGAGATATGTTTACTTAATTTTATAAGGTATACAAAGCGACTTTTAGTTCACTTAAGCTAGTTGTCAACATAGCTTGCTGTTACTGGCTTGGTGGCAATAAAAATACCCCTTTTATTTGGTCCATGCTAGATCTCATTTTCTCTTCACTGTTTACTGCATTCTTTATTGGTTGTTGACAAATGGCACAAACCCAAAATTCTGCAATTTACCCAGGAAGAAAATGTTTAAATGAATTAACCACCATTTTTTGTCTTTCGACACGTGGATTTTTTTTCTTCTTGTTGCAATAAAAGAATAAAACTCATCTCCAATGGGTCTTCATTTGTAAATCTTAGTGTCAGAAATTGATGTCGTTGATAAAGATTAAATCAGACATATGGCAGTCCAGGCAGAACGTATAACTTTCACAGTACTAAATCTGTTGTATTTGCTTTCAAAAGACTGTTGTTTTAATGCCCTCTGTAAAACTCACTATAGTTGTTGATGACTGCCTTCATAACAAGAGAAATCTTTTATCTTATTCTTGATCATGTTTCAATGATTTTGGCAGCTCAATTTGTACATGTGTGTGCATAATTGATTACCTTGGCTATTTCTGATTTTCAGAACTTTTTAATCCATGCACAGTTTTTATTAAGGGTCTTTTAACTTACAAATCAATTCTTTTGTCGATTATTCAGAGATGGCAGAATGGTTTTGATGAGGAAGATCCATCTTCAAGTAGGGGCCCCTCGTGGATTAGAAGGGAACACTGTAAGCGATCCAGCCGATGGAGCACTGATAATCAGCACTCCAGACATAGGGCTAAAAGTAAAAATTTCTGATTTCCTGATGTACTTAAACACATTTTCATGCCTTTGTTGTAGATTTGGGTTCTTTGTGAGCTGCTTTTTGCCCATTTTGATGGGATTGTCTATTTGTTTCTGCACCATTGATCTGATTGGCTGGAATGGTTGTGGATATTTTTATAGCAGTTGGGTTCAAAAGGTGTTACAAATGGAAAGGGGTGATTGGATTCATTTTGCATCTCAGCATCCTTTCACACATTAACATAATGTTCTTTTTCATCTTCTAAATGCTTTCTTTCTTTATAAATAGACGGCATACTCTTTTTCATGCATCAAATGAAATTGCAGAAGTTGATCAATAATAGTATAATATATCTTCCTCTTAGTTTGAACTTTTTTCAATTTGAATTAGAAATTTAGTGTTTCTGGCATTTCTTTCTTCAGAAGGTTTCCAGTTTTATGAAGATGATTTTGAGGAGGAAACCATCTTTAGATCTCCATTTTGTGAAGGTGGATACTTCTACTGGAACTTCATCAATGAAGAAACCCCCAGATGGAGAAGTTCATTCGGCTACTCTAATTATTATGGAAGGTGGAGACATAGAGTTGAAGAGGACTATACTTCCTCATCACACTTGGATAATTCAAAATCTGATTTGATTTCAGAGAGGCGCACCCTTGGACTTAATTCATCTGGTCCTTTGAGACTTGAAGATGTTAAAAATGCGTGAGTTCTCAGAAGGCTCACTTTTCAACTGTACTGATCTTGTTCATGAATGTAGATTGCGACAGCAATTTTTTTTACTATTTACTTGCTCGAACTCTGGTTTCAGATATCGAGCATGTGCACTTAAATGGCATCCAGATCGTCACCATGGCTCTTCCAAGGTATCTAAGTTTATTCTTTTGTACTTAATTGGCACTAGGAACAGAGTCACGAGAGCTGATCCCTGGAAAATTATTGTTTTCTACCTAACACCATGTTGGTTGATATGTTTAGCCCTAATTATGACTGACCATTTTATAGCCATTATACCTGACAAGAGATGGAGAAAATCCATGACCAACTTTTTACTCAGTGAATCCCTTTCTTCAATCACGTTGCTGCTGCTATATTTTGTTTTTCGTCAAAATGAAGCATGGTCACTGTTGATTTATTCATATTAACAATTCATCAATTTACTTGGACAGGCTACTGCAGAAGAGAAGTTCAAGCTTTGTAGTGCAGCATATCAAACTCTATGTGACAAGCTGGCTACAGCTTAAAATTGTATTGCAGAATTTCAGAATTGAATGTCTATGCAAGTCAGAAATTTCCCTTGAGCATGAAAATAGATTCAGAGCAGTCATTCAATTTCTGTTGCCGCAATGAGAGGAGATGACTTCTCCATTGACCATAATTTCTCCAAGATATTTTATGATTCAATGACCACCAAAAATCAGTCTGAATTGCAGAATGTACCATCAAATACTTGTTGTAAGTTAGTAGTTTTAGCGGATAGCAATTTTTCAAATTCAAGAAGAAAAGGTGACACTATCATCCTCGTATACGTTCTTCTGGCAAGGCAGGAGCCCATACAAAGTTGGTTTCAGGGTCTTGCTGCATTGGCACCATTGGATGTCCGAGTAGACCAGACAAGAACAAGAAAGGGGTTTCTTTTGTTTATTTATGATGAGTGCCAGAGCCTTCTATCTTACTTTCATTTGTATGTAGATGTTTGTCTTAGTTTCAGGAATATGGATCAATCTTATGAATATCGATATGATATCAATATCGGTATCAAATTTAGTTTTAGTATAGTAATTAATATTGGATATTGTAGCCAATAATGTTTTTAAAATTATAAACTAATCATTAGATTTTGTAAAATTTTAAAAGATAGTTTTTGTATATATTATGTTGTATAGATTTTAATTTTATTTTAACCCGACTTAAAAAATAATAATATAATAAATATGATATAATAACAATTATTTTTTATTTCTATTAATATTAATTTATATATATTTTTCAATAAATAGTAACTTGAGTTAATATAATAAAAAGAACAATACATAAAATTATCATAATATAAGAACAATATATCAAAACATGATAAAATAAAAATAATACATCAAATAATAAACACTACAAGTATAATAATCTTGTAGATGGACTTTACAAAATAGAATTGAATGAAGTTTTATATTTATATAACATATATAAAATTTAGCATAAACATAAAAACCAGGTGAAAAAAGAGAAAAATATGAAAATTTTAAATTCTCATTTTGCGTGATATTTGCTTAAATTGTATTTTTTTTAATTTTTATTTTGTATAAAGTCATCATTATTAAAAGAAAATTCATTATCACCATTATCAAATTTCATTACACCAAATAACATATCAATATCTTAATGTCCAAGTCACTCCTATTTAAAAGACTTGAATTTTAGACATTCAATCCAATAAGATATCAATATGATCTAAGCAAATTAGATTTATAAAACTACTTGTTCTATTAAGAATCTTAATACCAAAATTAAATTAAGTTATTAACCAAAATTCTGAAATTATATTGAATTTAATAACGACAATAACAATATAACATACCTCTTTTGGATCTTTAAATTATATTTAATAAAAACCAAATTGTTCAATCTTTTATGTTTCGCTTTGTTCTTCCTCTTAGAGTGAATAAATTCAATCATATTTCAATTCATTTTACACCCACTAACACTTACACATTGACTTAAAATTCAAATTGTAAACTTCTATAATTTTGGAATATCACTGCTAAATTGATTTTACTAAGCAATTGTAAGACAACAAAAGTAATTTTATAAATAAAATATAATAATTATTAATTTTAAACAAGTAACATAAATAAAGCAATATATACCTAGATTAAACTTATCTCTTTGTTATATTATTATGGGTTACCTAAAATTACCATAAGTTTCTTTATATGCCTTCATTAGTAAGCTAAAACGGTCTTATATAATCTCATGTTCGACAATTATAGTAATAGTTACCATTTCCTTGTTAACTTCAACTTTCTTGTTGAAATTAGGTCTAAAATAGATATTTAGAATGAGGAATGCTATAATAGCAAACAAGAGAAATTAAAATTGTCTTTTTTATTTGTTATTAATTACAAAAAGGAAAGGAGTTTAAAAAGAAGTTTTATTTTTTAAATTTACCTTTACTACTTCCTTCGTCATCTCCATAGCATTATAAAGATATTTAATTATAGGCTTATCATTACCATTTATCAGATGAAGCATTCTAACCAAAGGCTCATAATCATAAATAAATTTTACGACTTTCTTTATCTTTTATACAGTCTCATCTATCACTAAAAAATATTTACTATTTCTAAATTTTTTAACATCAAATCAAGATGGTGTGTAACTTAAGGAGTCTAAAAGAAAGAATTATATGCACTATGTAACCTCATTCCAATTATTTATAAGCAGCATTATTATTTGTGATTAAATGAATAATATTTTTTGGCCTAATTTCATAAAAAAATCTCAAATAGAATATCAACATTCCCTATAAGGCTAAATGCATTAATTAATTTTAAAAAATGGTTCTTTTAGTAGAATAAATCAAGAAATTTCTATTAGTCTATCCACTACAAATGATTGAATGTATTATATCACCATTTAAACATTGTCATATCTATATTGTAGGTTGATTCCCTTGTTTATAGTGCATTATGAATTAAAGGTTAAGTTTTAGGAACTATTCTTAGAACCAAAAAAAAAAAAGAAAAAGAAAAATGACCTTATTTTTCTTATATCACTACTACTTGAATCACTCTCTTTTTGCTTTACAGAAGCATCAACTTCACTACTATCAATTACATCATCACTAGATCCACCATTGCAAAATGAATTCTTATTGCCAATTTCAAAATTCAATCTATGTCTTTTATCTTTCTTAATTTGATATTCTTTAATAAAGTTTTCATTTTCCAATCACGTTATGACTAATCTTCTTATAAGACTTCCATGTCACTTTTAATTCCAATTAAACACCTCATCAATCTAGTGATTCCTTCACCTCTCAGACATATAATATGGTTGTTCATACCAAGAATAATTCTTACATGAGCCTATGTTGGATCATCATATCTCCTAAAAGGGACTAAAGTATCACCAGGAGCACTTAAAGTTGACCTTCCCTCCATTTACATGTAAAAATTAATGCAATTGATTAAGGAATTAAGTACAACAAGCTAATTATAACTAGTAAACAAATATAAGTCATTATATACATCCAATTGATAATTTAAGTACTTTTAATTTCATGAAAATGCATTCAATTTCAATTTTTTTAAAAAAATTGATAGAAATTGAAAAAACCCCAAACTCTATATGTCTATACTAGGGAAAACATAAATTTAATAAAATTATATGCAATTAATGATTCTTCTATATTAATCATACTTCCAATTTCATGAAAATATATTCAATTTTGAAAAACTTTGCATAATTTCACTAGAAATTAAAATTTTCTAATTTTTATACGTCTAAATTAGAGAAAGCCTAAATTCGATAAAATCAAATGCAAATGATGATTCTATTAGTTTAAATTTACTTCTAATTTTATGAAAATTCATTCAATTTTGAAAACTTTAACACAACTTAAGCAGAAATTGAAAATTTCTAAGTCTGAAATCTTAATTCTATTAAAATATGAATTTGATTCAATCCATATACATTCATACGAAATTTAACTTCTACAATGCTTATAAATGATTAATTAAACATTAATTAATAATTAATTGCATGAAAATTTAATGAAATTGAAAATTTTCAAATATAAAAATTAAGAAATTTACCAATTTCTACTCAAATTCTTCAAATTAGTTAATGGAAATGAATGTAAACATATGAGAGATGATAAAACTTCTTATCATTTGCCAGAATCTAGCATGAAAGCCAAAAAATTGTTGGAGAAAAGAGGAGAGTCAAGAATTGGACGCATGAATGTATTTTGTGATTGTTTGGGATTTTAGGAGGAGTAAGTAAATTGGTGAGGTGAGATGAAGGTAAGAAGTGAAGATTTAAACTCAAATATGTGAGATTTATAGGAAAAATGACATACTTAGATATTAAAGATGAAGAGAGCTAAAAGAGAGATTAAAAAAAAAGAAGAAAGTGTTTGGTCAATCGATGTAAGCATTGGTCGAGTGATGTATCATAAAAATTAAAATAAAAAACTATATAACTTTCATCTTTCTTGATGCTTTGTGATTTTTTAAAATTTGGCCTTTAAAAATGTGATATTTACGTTTTGTATGTACCAAGTATACCAAATATTAGTCGGTTGATATTGGCATGATTCGATAAAATTGGTATCGATTGATATTTAGATCGATACAATACAAAATCTAACTTATTAGCTGTAATTTATACGTTTGACATTGTATTTTTATTCAATAAAAAATATTATGGTCTATAGTGTTGCAATGTTACATCTAGGAAAGGAAATTTTTTGAAGACCAAAGAGAAGTTCAACTTCTAATTTTCCAAGCAACAAACTATGCTCTGATCGATGGGTAACTATATTATAAGTCTTACACTCCTGTAACAATGCTAAATTGAGGGATGGGAAATCACTATGATACTAGAAGAATGACATAACAGGTCCTATAGAGCCCATCGAGAAGCATCAATTTATCTGAACAAATTTTCAAGTAAGGATACTATTGAGAAACTTTGAAGAAAGACGCTTCAGAGAAGACAAAAAAGCGTGACAAATGCTAGACATTAAATCTACCTCATAGGCTTGTGTTCAAATTATACAGATATCTCTTATCCAATTCCTTTTGCTCACTAGGAAATGGAGGTAGATTACTCTACCAAAGGATTGTGATAAATTATTTCTTTTTGAACCTTTTCCTCTATAAAAGGATTGTGATAAATTATTTATGTAAGTGGTTGGAAGCTAGAGTATATGAAATCACCACAAATGGGATAGTGGAGCGATTTTTAAAGGCCAACATCATTAGTAAATATGGAATCCAATTTATCTTGATCATAGACAATGGAACACAATTCAACAATAAGAACTTAAAGGAAAGGATTGTTTAGGATAACATAATTCCTATACCTTGAGACCTAAAAGATGGGACACCTGAGTAGAATAAAGATGCATAGAACTTGTAGTGAACTCAATTTGTAGTGTTATGGTTGTTACATTATCAGTAAAGTTTAGGGTTTTATCATGATGGTTCATTTATAAATTTCTTATTTCAATTACCACCAATACAAAAGACGTAGCCTTGTCCTACGAATTATGTATGGCAAAAAAGTTGCATAAAAATCTCAACCTTGTACTAATAGCTACGAATATAAACAATGTGTATCCTCTTTAACGACCAAAACAGAGGATATTTTTTAAAAATATATATATTCTTGCGATAAATATATATAGTCTTGTAATAACCAAGGGGGGATCAAGCTTTGGAGGTAACCTTATCATTAACACTTGAAGCTTCATGTTACGATTTTCTTAGAGCTGGCCTACAAAGTTATTGATGAACTCTTCCTCGACAACATCTTTACCAAAATTTATCTCAAATAAAACATCTTGGAGAAGTAAATCATCAAAATCCAAGTCTGGATGTCAAATTTTTAATAGCTTAAGAAATCCATTAAATCTGTTAATGAAGGGATTGTTAGGGATAAATTTAACTTTTGGGAAATTCTGCAACAATTTTAAAGGAGCTATTGAATTGTCAAAACTCAACCAATTAACATACTTTGAAAAGTTCTATGTGTCTAGATTCAAATGAATCTAACTTTGTATTATTTAGAGTTACTTAGAGAGAGTTATGTTGAAGTAAACTTAAATTGATCAAATTTTATTGTTATAAAAATTTATTTATATCATTGAAAGATTTTTCCTATTTGTATTTTATCATTAAGTAGCTTTTAAGTTAGTTAGTTTAGAATTCTCCAATTGATACTATAAATAGCCATGTAATATGTTATTTTATGCACGTAAAGTAAAAATAAGAGTTCTATTATAAGAATCGTCTTCTTCTATTGTCTGTGGGAGTGTGAGTTCTTCTATTATTTATGTGAGTGTGTAAGTCTTTGATAGTTTTTAATTTATAATAAAGTAGTATTAGAGCCAACTATGATAATAAAAGGAGCTTTTTTATCTTTCGACTATCCACAACTCACAAAAATCAACTATGAGAATTGGACACTTAGGATGAAGGCCATTCTTAGTTCACAAGGGGTACGGAAGACAATCATTAAAGGCTACGTGGAACCTCAATATGAGGCACATTTAACTCAAGTCCAGAATCAATCCTTAGATAAGCAAAGGAAGAAAGATCAAAGCGCACTTGCTTTGGATGAAGAAATGTTTAAAAGCAACCAATAAAACCACATCAAAGAAGATGGAAAACTCTCCAATTCAATCTGGAAGTTGATAAAGTGAAGAAGCTAAGACTTCAAACTATAAAGGTTGAGTTTAAGACCCCCTCAATTAAGGATAGAAAATATATTTCATAGTAGTTCATAAGAATTCTAAGAGTGGTGAATCAAATGAGAGACTTAGTGAGGCCATGCAACAAAGGATGAGTTGTGATAAACATAATGTATCAACAGAACAAGTCATACTAAAAAAATTGTCTTTAAAGTCCAAAAACAATAACATGGAGCAAAGTGAAAGTAGATTTGGTCACAAGCATGCAAGTGGATGTGGTCACTGATAAGGTCATCACATGCATGGAGCCAAGGAAGAGGAAAAGGTGAACAAGATTCTTCTACTGAAAATTGAATTTAAAATTTCCAAGGAAGAACAAGAGGAAAACGAAGTTTTAGATTTCCAATTCCATTACCACCCTCTACATGCATGGAGATCATGAGTTTAGGCTTGTGAGAAAACAAGGTTAGAAAATTAGAACACATGCAAAATTGAAATACAAACTTTTAACATATGCCGATCTCACCATTTTATGTTCTAATAGTGCTTAAATGGTCTCCCATATGACCTCATTAAGGTACATGTGATCCTAAATAGAACTATGTAGTGACAAATTTGTTGATCGTTTATTCCAAACACAAAATAGATTCCTCCAACACCCTACTTAAGAAAAAAATAGTATCTACCCTTGACTTTATAGCCTAAGGCTAGGATATCTTAGGCTTAGGTGTGGTAGTAACTATTGTCCATAAGGCTTTGATGAGAGCTACATTATTAGCCAACTTCACAAGGATGACTGTTCACACAACAAAAGTACAAAAGTATAATTTTTTTATAGGCCCTGATCAAGGTGTCATTTTACTTATTTATGTTATTTTTGGATTCTTCTAATATCTTCCTTATAATTATAAGATTGTACAGTTATGAAATATAATCAAATTCCTTATTTATAGTCAACTAGAGTCCTAAATTAAGGCTATTGATTATTTTTATTGTAATCTCTTTATACCAAAGGTGATGCATTTTTGTATCTTTCCCTTCAATAAGAATAAGAAGGGTTAATTGTATACGTAGTATTAGAGCCTTGCCAAAGTATTCTTGGTTTGTCACCCTCTTTTTCATCTTATTCTTTATTAACCAAAGAGTAAATACCAAAGTATTATTGGTTTTTCACACTCTTGTAAACATTCCATCATCTTTAATCTCTTCCAACAAAATCTTCACAATCAAGCTTACACTTTAAAACTATTTGACATGGTAGGATCAATTTATGCCTGTTATCAATTATTAAAAAAAATATGAGTTTGATGACAGTTATCCCTCTCCTGAATATTTTATTCCATCACCAGACAATGCCAAAATTACCATTTTATGATATCTTTTTTCTAAAGGATCAACTTATGTTATCTTGGATTTTATCTTCCATTTCTAAGGAAGCGTTTCCCTATGTCATAAGTCTTTAATCTTTGTATTTAGCCTTGTAAGCATCAGCTCAAGCTTTTGGATACGTATCTTAAACCAGACAACTTTAATTCAATATAGAGTTGTATGAATTCAAATGTAATGATATGTCTTTTTAACATTATCTTTAAAGTGCTAAGGCGTTTACTAGTTTAGTTAGTGCTAATCACCAATCTTAAATGCCAGATTTAATGACATCACATATTATAACATTGTTATTGAATATCATGGTATAGTATTAATTTTTTCTATTAAAGCAAATGTCTTTATATAATCAATCCCATATTGGCTGGGTCTATTGATATGCTTACCTTATACTAGGAAAAGTCATATCCAAAACCTGAGGATAGGTTTTTTGTGACTTATCCCAGCCTAAAAGACTTATCCCAGCCTAAAAGTTCTAACACACGTCTTTCTTTCTTCACCTATGGGAGTGCAACGTCTCTTTAAGGAAGGCCTAAACTAGATATTTAATGGAATTCCTTTATAGTTCTAAGGGTAGGACATGACGTGGGGTAATCCAGTAGGACAGTTTCATCTAGTTTAATATAAGGAGGGCTCTAACTAGTAAGTAACAATCTTGCTTTGTACCTTACATTTATGTCATTTTATTTATACTTTATATTGTAGATGATCAACATTATACTATTATTTTTCCTAGTAGACAATCCACAAACTCCCATTTTTCATTCTTTTGCAAGGAATTTATTGGTGAATGCTTTTGCCTGCAGTCAAATATATATATATATATATAAAGAAACCTACT
>JAOXYD010000005.1:20712396-20723986 GCA_028565735.1 Pinacopodium congolense
AGCTTAAAAACACTCTTAAAACTAAATCAAACTCACCAAACTTAAGGAAAACACACCAAACTTAATTCAAACACACTTCTAAAGCTTTAACACTTGATTGATTCAATCCTAACACCTAAAATAAAATCAAAACTCACATAGGAATATGCAGACTTAAATTACCATAAATAAAAATCGTCTACGAAAGCCCCATATGTTTGTTTTTTCATACCTCTCTCTGAATACCATGTGATGTGAGCATCTCAGGAAGGGTAACTAGAAATTATAAACCATCAAAGGAGCCTTTAAACTTCTTCATCAAATATTGAAGTTGACTAAGATGCATGTCTAAATGTGAGTAATTGTCTTGGCAGGTATTTGCCATCAATGTTTAAGAGGTTGCAGATACCCTAGAAAGTATACTCGAACAATTAAGCTAAGATTAAAATGGTTTGGCCTCAAAGATTTAGTTTAAAACCATTAACTTTGTGAGTATGTTTCTGTCTAAGAATATCCTAGTAGGAACTTAAAGGTTTTGGAAAAGAAATTTAAAAATTCTGAGTTCCTAGTAATTACTTGCATCTCTTCCCCTCTTCTTTTTTAGAGTCATCATTTTGAATGTTTAATGTATTCCCCCTCCCTTTTTATTATTCTTGCAGGTGGTACTTTCCAGAGGCTCTTCGTGATTTCCTATCTTGATGAAGAGATACTTGTAAGTACATTTCAAAATTGCCTTTAAATAAATGCAATTGTATGTGTGGTGCCGTCAAATACTTATCTCTGCAATCTCCTTTCCAAATTTCAAGAAAATTATTGTTCAAAACTTGTTGAATTACCATTTCTACGTAGTGATTATAAAACTTGATGGGATGAATCAAAGATCAAAATGTCAATGTGCAATGGTGCTTCATCTGTTTGTGGTAGGCACAATACAGTAGGAGAGTTATGAGAGCCTCCACAAACCTTTTCCTGGATAACTGTGTGGCAGTTATTTCACTATAATTAACTTTATTTGCATAAACAAATGGTGCTGAGAATCCTTCAACTGTTTCATTGCCATTGGTTATAGGATATCAACACAATACTAATGCAAGGGGTCTAAAATACATTAATGACCATGAAGCACATTGCAGCATATTTATACAGTGGAAGAAAAATTTACAGGTGCATATTTTGTCCTATTCTCTCCCTGTTGCTTGGAATCATTAGGAGAAGTAGAAATGTAGGGTAATGATGTTTGTTAGAAATGCTCAGATTTTGTGGTTAAAAGTAATGTTTAGAAGGATCATTCACGGCTCTTTTTCTTGTTGGAACATAGAACGTTAAGCTATACACAATGGCAATTTAGTGATGAGTTAGGCAGAGTGGAAACGCGTGTGGGAACCTAGAGTTTTGAGCAGTTTCTTTCAGCCATGAGAATGAAGTTTAACTGCCTTCAGCAGTCACAAAAGTTGAGAGTTTTATTTCCTTTAATTCATCTTGTCGTGATATCTTGGTTTCATTTGAGAAGGATGCTTTCATGATGGCTTTTGACAACATCCCGTGATGCGTTAAATTGTGGAATAAATGTAAACAAAGGATTGGCTTACTTGCCTGTAGGCTGTGCAGAGTGATATGCAGAGATAGGAACCAGAAGGATTCATTATCAAATCTTTCTCTGGCTTTTGACACAGATAATAAGGGATACAGGCGGAGTTCCTGAAGTTCTTACAAAGTTGGATGCACCAGCATCTCCACCCACGCAATTTATCCCCGAGTATGACAGCGAGAGATACGGAAATTGACTCTTTGTTATCTCCCTGACCTGTATTACGGTGTAAAGATCTCATTTTCTCTTCGTCATCCTCAATAAGATGGGGTCCATTTTGTCGTTGTTGGCTGGTCTAATTTATACATCAAACGTTTAGTTGCTGAGAAGTATAAAGGAAAGTACTTTCCCCTAGATCAAGTGGCTTGTGTGCAAGATGACCATTTGTAATGTCAAGTGGTTTTAATTTCATCAAAATGGGATCCATATAGTCTCTCCAGTTAACAGAATGCAGGATCTCGATTTTGTGTTTGATGAGAGATATTTGGTATGACGCGCCAATATGATTGACCTGCGATTATGGTGCTAGTTGACTCCATGTGCTTTTGCTGTAACGGTGAGATTTAGATGTGCTTCGTTGTAGCCCGATCGGAGTTTCACCACCTCTTAAAACATCATTTGACTTCAATATGTAGTCGTCTTAAAATAATTTCTAGTTCGGGTTTCTTTTGACTTTAGTAGAAGATGAAGAGTTACAATGGCCAACAAGCATGAGGTTCCACTGCAAATTTGAAACAATCAGGAGAGGGGATGTTAAGTTAAACCTGCCTGGCACGAAATCATGATTTATGAACTTTGCACAGTTTCTAATGTTTTTGCAAATAAAAAATGTCAATCTGGCTGAAGTTCTGCTTGTGGTTTGTGAGCTTTCAAATAAATTTGGCTTACAGAAGTGGATTGTGTGCGTACACTATTTAACTACCATCTCTTTTTAATGTGGTAACGATTTAGATACCATCGTATTATACTCCAGGATCAATAATATAGAGCCATCAGCAAAGAGTATATAGCAGATTAAGATCAACTTGTTCAATATTCCCAATGATTGGACTTGGATATGATATATATGTATAGTAAGGGGTTACTAAACTGAATCCACTTGGCGTGCCGCCCAAGGTTTTGATACAGCAATTTGCAAATAACATTTCCACTAAGTTGCTGACTTTGGTGGATAAGTCTATCTTATAAGTAATCTTGATCCTTGGCCACAACTTGGGTCGATTTCTTGAAGAATCAAGTTTAGAGATGTAAGTAGTTAGTATTTAAATTGCTTCTTATTCAAAACATTGACTTCTTTAGTTATACTTTTAAAAGAATATCTTAATTTACCTCTTACATCAATAATATAAATTATCACTTATAAGAAGTCTACAAAGCATTTAGTAACAAGGTCATATTTCTTTCTCCTCTGCATACGTGGATGAAGATATCTTCTGGTTTAATTCATGGATTATGAAAAAGAAAATAAAGAAAATTAAAAGAGAGAGAGAGAGAGCAGCCAATCATTGGTCCGCTTAAATTTTGAGATTTGTTTAATTTTTAAATGTTCTTTGAAAACCTAATAATAGTTATGAAAAATAGTTAGGAAAAATATTAGAACTTTTGCTCACAATTTTGTTACGGAGAAAACTAATGTGAATCGTTCCGTGTGTGTGTGTGTGTGTGTGTGTGTGTGTGTGTGATATAATTTCATTAATAAGTCACACGTACAGTTATGCCCGTTACGTGTTTGTTCTGCCAAACACGGCTAGAGAAAGAGACAGGGCCTGCATCCAAGATAAGACAAAGTCAGTATCATTCCAAATGGAGGATCCAAAAATTCCATATCAAAAACTAAACACAGAAATCACTAAGAAACGAAAATAACCACTTTCTCATAAATAATTTTCAGTCATTTCTACCACATATCCAGCTGGACAAGTGAAGAATCCCCTTATATTTACAGCAATGAAATTAGATGATAGACTCTCATTAGATTAGAGATTCATACGATGGAAATCTCAATCCATCATGAAAGCAAAAGACTCCACCTTTAACTATTTTCCACGAGGAACATACTCCTTGTTTTACTCGGAAATTTGGGTCTCTTCAAAGCCATGCATGTGGTTGGCATCCATAGACATCAATGGGACTTCACCAAGGTCTTGTATAAAACCATCCAAATCAGAAAAACCCCCCAAGAAACCTCCTGTATTTGCTCCATTCCACATCTCCTCCTCCTTAATTCTCTCCCTAGACCCAAAACTTCCAGACCCATTTCTTAGCTCCACTGGATTCGTCATTAATGTTTTGAACTCACATGATGAACTAGTACTAGTACTAGTCGTAGTAGTACTGGTAACGCTTCTTGGCCGGTTATGAGTTCCTTGACCTCTTCTCCATCTGCCCATTCTGGGTTTCTTCTTGCAGTTGTTTTCAGTTGGTTTCCCTGTTAGTCTCTGCACTAACTCCCTGAAGTTCGCAACGTCTGTCTTGATGATTTCAGGAGCAAATATGTGAATTATGCGTATTTTAGGCTTGACTTTGGATATTGTTTTGGAGTCTTTATGCATGGCTACTGAGGATGGAAAAGTTGAAGTGGACAAACAAGGTTGTTTCTTCATGAGCATAGCCTCCATTTAAAGCTTGTTGAGAGAAAGAGAAGGCTAGAGGTTGGTGTAGTTGTTCAGAGGAAATGAAAAGGGAAGAGTTTGCATATGTATACATACATATATGGAGGGAAATGATGAGAAAAGTCTTTGTAGAAGGAACAATGGTTAAATTTTGAAGAGAAAAACGAGCTGTCTGTTGAGAGGAAAAAGATAGATACAAATATTTTATTGTGAAAAAATGTGTAGACCTTGTCTCCTCAACTTTTCTTATTAAAGCTTAGCCGATGCAAAGAGTTAAGGGTTAGGCTTACATTTGCTTGCGCATACATTGCAGGAGTGAGAGAGGGAGATAACACAAATAATAATGTTCACTTCAAATTACCGAAGGCCACATTCTTTCCTGAATCGATATTCATGTTTATCGGATCTCCATGTAACCTAATTTTTATAAAATATTTAAGAAAATTTTAATATTTATAAAACATTAAGAAAAACTTTAACGTTTATAAGATGCTAATGTTTGTAAAATATTAAAAATATTAATTTTTAAAAATTTCTAAATCCTATCCAAAAACTAAATTTAAGAGTCTGTATAAATTGGTTATATGATATATATATATATTATATATCCATTTAAAATTTATCATATTAATAATTATAAATGCAATCTGACAAAAAATTATAGTTCTATCAATTTTATGATATTTTTTGAACGTTTCAATATATTAATTTTTTTATAAAAATTATTCAAACATTAAAAAATTAAAATGTGCATTTATCCTTATTAATTTCACAATTGTAGTAAAGCAATATAAGGCATTATCACTACCAACTTTATGTAAATAATTTTAGGTTTGATTCCTCTAATGATGTTAGTCATACTGAGCAACAGAATGGTTAGCTTCAAAATGAATGGTTATTGTGGAGTCATGCAGTTTCTAAATTTTTTAGAATTAAAACTTTAAGCATCTTAGTTTCCATAATATTTTATATCATATATATTAAAATTAGTATTCTGGAGATAAATATAGAAATGATGGTCATGCTAATTTATGTTAGGGTACTCCTATAAGATCAATTACCAAGTCAAGACTGGGACACAAGTTTTTTGTTGATGGAATTTTTTTAACAAAATGTTACATTAAGAGTTAGGAACAACAAAAAATATCCAATTAAAGGTAACATTAAAGTAAATCAGGAGGGCTAAGTTGTGAACAATGAAATGAAGAAAACATATCATTGTCATTGCAAGTAACGTGGAAAATGAACCAATAATAAATGAATCCACTCACTAGTCAAAAATAATTTGTTCATTCCTAACAGTCATAATGCAACTTCGAATGTGTTCGTAGAAAAAAATTATGGTGACATTGGAAGGGCGTTTTGGTCTTTTGACATACTGCCCACGAATATGTGCATACAATAGGTAGGAGGTACGCCACACTCGAGTTCCGCGTGGGTGGAATAATAACCAACGTCATGATTTCCAAAAAATGACAACCGTATCATGTCGTGTTTCAGAACTTTTTTTAAAATAAATATAAATTTTGTATTCAATTAGTTCAGCCCAAAAAGCTACATGATTACAAGATTACGAGCTGCCAACAAAACAAAGTTGGGGCTAGAGAATGTAAATGAAGTCGTTTACAAGTAGGATGGTGTTGTCGAGTAGGTGCCCTGGTTTGCAAGAGGAGTGTTTATCATTTTCCAACCGGCAATTTTCATGAGAGGTGGTCAGTCACTGCTAAAAATTCTATCTTAATAATAGTTCAGGACTCACTAAATTTACATTAGCATAGGAGATACTCATTAAATTTGTTTCGGGTTCTACAAAATATGAAAGTATTTTCTTTCACTTTGGTAATTCCCATTAATAGGTTTTTATGTATAGTTGAGTGGTTAACATTTGTAGATTTGAGGATCATTAAGGAGAGACTAGTCATACATTGGAAGGCCTTTCCACCTTTTATTTGGCATATTTAGTTAAGTTGTAAGTTTTAATTTTTTTTATTGTTGTTATTGTATTTTTGTATTGAATATTGTATTTTTTTTCAATTTTTATACTATATTAATGTAATTTTTGATCAATTTTTATATTAAAAAATATGAAATGAAAATAAAAAATTAAAGTGAAACTAAGTATGCCATCATTGTATTTAACTTAATCCTCTTCCCTATATTGTCATTTCAATCTATGACCTAATCATCTAGCTTAGCTCTTCATGAGAAGATTATGTGAATAGAAACCCACTTTACTATCGCATGCCACATTAGAAGACTTTTATATGTTATGAAATAACAAAAAAAATAAGAACAATAACATATATTCACGTGATATTATGTTCAGTTTTTTTCCATTTTAATTTTGAATAACTTGTGAAGTTTCTTGATAAATAATTCTCACAATTTTTTTTAAGATTTCAACTTCAGAATGAAAATATCATTAGATTATTTAACTCAACATTTAAGAATTCCATAAATTAATATTGAGAATAATATTAAATTTTAATTAAATAATACAATTTTAATATTATTGTCAATATTCATTTATGGAATTCTTAAATGCTGAGTTAAATGAAAATTACTAATATTATTGTCAATATTCATTTATGGAATTCTTCAATGTTGAGTTAAATGAAAATTACTAATTTTCTTCCTAGTAATCAAACATTCAAAATTAAATTTATGCAATTGTCAATTATCAAGTAATAAAAACTCATCATGATAGGCATCGTCATCTCCAATTCCATAATTAATTTTTTTTAGGTGATCAAAGAAAACTGACCTATCATTATTGGATACATTAATATGATTTTCACCATCAAAATCATAATTAAAAATATAATTGTCTCTGTTTTTTTTTTTCCTTTTACTTTCATACATACTAAATAAAGCTATACTAAATGCTTCAGTATATAATAAATATGAGATCAACCACCTTTCATATCACATTTATGAACAGATATTTTATCATATTCAAGTTGGTGTATTTGCTATTCCTAACTTTGACTTGATTTGGTTGCGACATTTGAGTTTTTTAGGAGGGAACTGCAGTTTTTTTTTTTTTTTTTTGGAAAATTAGCGAGCTACATGTTTTGCATAAGCCTTATGTTTATGAATTTGACCATGCCCACACTCACGATTATTGAATAACGTATCATTCACTTCAGGCAATGCTGTAGATCTAATAGAACGAGATTTTTCAATCTAAACTCTCGAATATTAATGTTACATGAGCACATTATAGGTTAAAAATTTATTTTAAAATGTTTTCTCTAACAAATGCACATCATTTCTCTCCATACAATTGTAATTGCGAACTGATTCAACTCTAACGAAAACATATATTCAACTCTAATTTTGCAATCATTCAACCAGATTGGTCAAATTCCTCCTTTTAAAACTCAACCTTCTCCTTAGTAAGTTCAACCTCTACTCCTCTGCCTCAGTAAGTTCAGTGTCGAGAATTGATCAGACCTAGCACAATACCCAATTTCATTCCTGATTTTCAATTCATTTAAAGCGTTGGAGTTTTGGATCAAATCCACTGTAAAACCTAGTGGATTTGACTTGATGTTGGTATTCTTTAATTAAATCTAAGATAAAATTTGACTTCTTTTTCGTTTTAATCAATCTTTTGTACCACCCTCAAGTCTGGTCTTTTAATTTTTGTTATTTTTTGTAACTTTTGCTTTAGATTTCTCTTGAGAGTTGACACTTTCAGTTTTGTAGTGTTATCATTTGGTTGCTTTGTTTTAGTGATTTTTTTTTCCTAGTCAGTGTCATCATTTAGCATGTTTTGCAGTTTTGCTTCTAGTTGCAACGTCATTTTACTAGCACATGAATATCTTCATTTTATTTTTTTAGCACTTGTCCTCTTTGCCATTTTATTTTTTATATATACTTTTTTTATTTATATTACTAATTTTTTTCATTTATAGTTTTCAAATATTATTATTTTTAATTCTAAAATTTTTAATCTCAGAAATTGACTCAAAATTTTAACCTAAACTTTGATCACTTAAAATTAAATTTAGCAAAAGTTTCTATAACAAAATTAAATCAAATAAAAAGTAAAAATTTTGATATATTACTATAAAATTTATTAATATTTTCATATATTTTTCAAAATTGACATTCTAATAGAGAATATTCATTCATAAAAAAAATATTTGGCAAAACATTTTTTGTTTACTTATAGTAAAATTGATCGAGTATAGAATAATCCTAATTTTATATGGTATCTAAGAAGGAGTGAATTACATGATACTAAATTTTTCTACATTATTCACCTAACTAAAAAATCATCTCTTAATGAAATGCGAAATATGTAACAATATATTAACTCTATATCATAATATAACTTAAAATCAAACAATTTGCAAAGTAAAGAGATAGGGAAGAAAAAGGCAAACTAAATTCATCGTGGTTCAATGCACAATCTATACCTACGTTTACTATATAATCACTTGTTGGAAATTTCAATAAATCAATCTTCTTTACAGTTGAAGACCAATCCTTATACAATAATCTTCTTGCAGCGAATACCAATATTATAATTTCAATTCAACAAATCTAAACCCAAAATATACTAAAAAATGATCTTACTTGATTAATCAAAGTATTGAAAACAAGTTCTCAACAAACTTAGAATGAATGCACTAGAATACTTTAAGAACACAATCAAAAGCCACTCAAATTGATCATACAATGCTCTTAATTCATTTTTTACTCAGCTAATTGCTTTTGGATGTATTACACAAATCCCAACACATGTATTTATAAGTAATAAAACCTTTAACTAGTCATTTTTAACCTTTGGTATCCATTGAAATTTAGTAAACACTCATTTTCCTATTAGAAAAATGTTATTCGTATGCATATTTTCTACCCATTAGTTGACCACTTAAATTTGCTAGTCGATCAATCATTAGTTAACCATTTAGACCATGCTAGTAGACCAATCCCTGCATAAAAACACCTATTGGTTAATCAATAGCCCTAACATTAGTCGACTAGTTTTTCCAAAAGTCGATTTTGAAATTTTTGACACTTTCTAACACATTCAAAATTTTCTAAAAAAATATTTAAATTATTATTTTTCATAACCTTAACTCCTACACATTTCAAATAAGTTTCCAAAAACTTTTAATGCATCAAGAGGTTTATGTAAAAAGTATTCCAAAACATTTTCTCTTGATTACACATCTTATATGGAAAATATCCAAGTATGAAAGCATATGCATTAATTGAATCCTTAAACACTTTAGAAAAATTAAGATAAGATTTACAATACCAATTACAAAGAATAATCTATTCAAATTCACTATATAAGCTACTCAAATTTGCATCTTGATAGTTGAACCTTCATTTAACACTTTGGTCTTTATGAATCACCATTTTAGCTTTAATGCTCTAATTTGTATCTTTACACGCCTTTTTCCAATCTTATCTTTCTAATTTAAACAATAAAAATACAATATATCACAACAGAAAATAATTTCATATATTACTGATTTATAATTTACTTAAAAGTAGTTAAAGATGTTAATGCATAAATGAAAGCATAGTTTAGGACTCCTTATATAATATTTAAGAATTTATAAATCTTGATGATGATAAAATACAATATCTTTATAAATACAATTTTAATTATTATTATTATTTTAAAATTTGTATACTTGATTCAATTTTAAATAAAATGATTATCAATTGATTATGTATCAATAAGATATTGGTATTTTATTTATATTTAAATAAAATATTTTTTATATTATATTTTTACTTATTCTTTAATTTCTATTTTTTTCTCACTCTACGCTGATTTTTTGATGATCATTGATTAGATTTGTAACCTTAGGAGATGTTTAGTTCAACTTTTCGGTTTCACTTTTTTATGTTTTCATTAGTTTTTGTGTTTTTTTTTTGTTTATGTGTTTTATTAATGTGTTATTTTTCATTTTTTTTTTACTTTTTTTTGTTTCACTGTTAGAAAAATAGAAACAAAAAATAAAATAAAAAACCATAACAAACATCCCCTTAAATTTCTCCATTTTTGGCTTAATGTTTAGTCCATCTTTTAAAATATTGCATTATTTTACAAATGTTTTACCATTGCACAATACAAATTCTTTGTTGCTTATAAATTCTTGATTTTTTTGTTGTTTTGATTGTTTAACAATACTTTGTGTTATTTATATACAAATTTTATGCTACACACATAACTATTAACTATGTAAAAAAATTTAACTATAATACGCAAGACCCGTAACATCATCTCAAATGGTGTTAAAGAATAAGAAGAAAGACTCAAGCTTAATTGTTAAAAGGTCCAAATGAAATGTTATGCCACCCAATTGGTTGACCATTGCTAATAATTTTTTACATATAAAACATTCTAATGCCTTTTGAGGTGTAAGTAGACAAGGAAACTTATCCCTAGATCCTTATCTCTATTTTTATTTTCCTTGTATTTATCTAAATAAAAAGGAGAATGAAAAAGTTGCTGCAATATTTAGGTTTATTCAAAATTTTCTTCTTAATTCTTATTTCTAGAGAATGTCCAGCTCAAATTAGGAATTAGTTTAGCTTTTGTTTCATATCATTGGTGCTTTCATTACCCTCATGCCTCCTAAACCTGCTGATAAACTAAAGAAATCTAGTGATGATATTGTTGCCCTGTTTATTTCCCAACTTAAAGATATGTAGGCTCGTCTTGATCAATGTTGCGATGCATTACAAAATCTCTTTGATTGCCATTATAAGTCTATGGCTACTGATATTTTTGAATTACAATCTTATCTCACCACCAAAACTCCAGTTTCCTTCCTACCTGACCACTCTCACCTTATTTTTTCTTCTCCTTCTTAGACCCATCCTCCTTCCTTTCAACTAGCTCTTCTTCCACCACCCCTCCACCTCTCACTTCTACCCCTACATTATCTCAACTGTCCCTCAAACCACCGAAAATACACTTGCCTAATTTTGATGGATAAAACCCCTTATATTGGAATTTTCAAAATGAACAATATTTTGAGTTCTACGATATACCTCCCGAATAATGTTTGGCTCTTATTTCTTTTTATCTCTAGGGCGATGCTCTTGTTTGGTTTTGATTAATGTGTTCCAATCATTTACTCTCCACTTGGGAGTTTTCCTTCATACTATTGAATTATGATTTATCCCTACTACTTATGAAAATCACCAAGCTGCACTCTTCAAACTTCACCAAACTACTACAGTTATGGACTATCAACTACAATTTAAACGTCTATGTAATTGAGTCATTATCCTATTCCCTAAAACAATCCTTAATTGTATTTTGTTTGGCCTTTGTCCTGATATTCAATGGGCATTGGCCATTCTTCAACTACATTCTATTTCCTAGGCCACTAGTCTTGCAAAAGTAATTGAAGCAAAACTATAATATTCT
>JAOXYD010000005.1:20737654-20750891 GCA_028565735.1 Pinacopodium congolense
TTTCAAATATCAAAGTGCATCAATCCATCCTTCAAAAAAGTTCATATTTTTCCCTCAAACATTCAATAATACCAAAAACAATCAAACACATAAAAGATAATGAAAAGGAATGTAAAAGTTCATACTAACTAAGTTTATCACACACAAACAATACTTAAAACACCTAAAAACAGCCTAGAAACATAGTATGAAAACACACTTATCAGATACACAAAAAGATGAAGATAAGAATGAAGAATCATCTTATAGAAGTGGTGAAGAAGAATCTGTAGAACTTATTACAAGAGCGTTAAGGAAGCTCATTCGAAGAAAATCCCCAATCTACAGAAAGGAAGGTAAGTACTTTAAAACAAAATTATCTAATATAACATGTTTTGAGTATGGTGAAAAAGAGAATTTGAGATCACATTGCCCGCATCTTCAAGAAGATGAAAAGGAAGAAAAGAAGGAAAAGAAAAATTACAAGAAGAAAGCATTAAAAGTGGCATAGAGTGAGTTAAAAGAATCGAAAAAAAGAAAAGAAATTGCAAACATGTGTTTCGTATCTCATGATGAGGTAAAAGTACCTAACTTAAATGACGAAATTGAATTTGAATACACATATGAAGAACTATTAGACTTTATGGGAGATTTGGCTAAGAAAAAGAAAGTAATAACCCAAGGAATTTTGAATTCATGAAAGCAATAAATAAGTATAAATTAGAAAATGATAATCTAAAAAATGACTTAGATGCGATAACTAAGAATAATGATGAACTATTGAATGAAAATATGGCCTTAAAGAAAGAAGTAGAAACACTTAAATAATCACTATTGAAATTTACAAAAGGTATAAGTATTTAGAAAATGGGAAATGATAAACATGGCTTAGGCTATAGTAATGAAGCATCAACTAGTAAAACCATTTTTGTAAAAGGAAAAAATTTAGAAGATGAATATCCTAGGTTATTCAAAATGCATCATCAACTATCCGAGGCATAATGCATTCATATATGCATTAAAACCTAAAAAATTCTCTCAACTTAGATTTAATGATACTAGAACCTTCACTCAACCTAGGCAAACATTTCATCAAAGGTTCTATTATAAACCAAGGAATACATATAGATGTTTCACTCCTTTATTTTTTACTTATTGTGCAAGAAACGGATATGTTCGTTATTTTTGCTATGATTGTTTAAGAAAAGTGAATGCAATTTCCTTTTGTCTCGAAAGGTACAAAACTAACACTTATGGACCCAAGTTGATATGAGTACCAAAACTTCGTTGAATTTCTATTTTTTTAGGTTCCTTCACAAATGAAAAGAAATTTCCCTTGTTTAACCAAGTAAAGATATGACGATAAACATGTTAAAGGTGCCTAATTATAATGAGATATTTGTAAAGAAGTGTTTGAAAAAAAATTTTGGGATGAAAGCTAATTGTTTTTGTGCACCTTAACCTTTTGGTTGACCGAATGTGTTTTTCGGTCGATCGAATATATTGTTTGGTCAAATGACTATTGATCAGTTAACTGAACGCAGTAAACTAACTATTAGCCAAACGATATAATTAATTTAGTTGCCCGATCTAAAAAATGTCGTGATATAATAGGCCTCCTCCTTTCTCTTTCTCCTCTCCTTTTATCTTTTTCTCCTGCTTCTCTTTTTGATTGCCTAAGGCATCGTGCTTTAAGCTCCTTCATCACTATTCTTCGTGTTTTTAAGCCTCCAAAATACCATTTTTGGATTCTAGAGCATTGTGATACTTGTCTCTACTCTTGCTATACTCAAAGAGATCCACTGTCACCTCAATGCATCTCCAATGCCTCTCTCTGGAGCTCCTCCCTCTCCAACGAGCTTCAGGCAACGACTAAGCCTCCATTATACTGCTAGAAACCCCTTACTCCATAGCCTTCTCTCTTATAGTTTCAATTCAGTATAGTTTGCATCAATTTAGGATTTTTAGAACCCTAGGGTTTTAGAGGTATTTTTGGCATGAATTAAAAGATTAACTAGAATTATTTATAGTTGCTTACAATTAGAAGCATAATTAGGGGTGTAGAATATCGAATTGCAAATAGGCACGCTCAATTTTGATTTTTCCCAAATTTTAGATTTTATGATTAGGGTTTATATGAATTTCTGCTTAATTGTTACTATTTTCTTAAAATTCATCCTTTTAAACTTCAAATAGATGTTTATCTAAGGGTTCTTTATAGTCAATTGCATGTTTTTTAAATTTAATTCTATTTTCCCTAATTTCATATTTAAAATTTAGGGTTTATTTGAATTTTTGGTTAAATTATTGAGTTATTAATAAAACTAAAGTTTTTAAAATGCATTTAAATACTTATTTAAGATTTTGTTCAATCAATTTCACTAAATTTCCTAAATCACCTTATTTCCCCAATTATTAGGAATTATGTTTAGGGTTTATGCATTTTTTAAAGTTAAACTATTTGGTTTTCACAAAATTAAGTATTTTTAATTATAAAGCTTAATTAAAGTTTTAACACTCTTCTCTTTAAAGTCATCTCTTAAAAGGGGTTTCCTGCTACATTGGTTTGGTATCATTATTTTAACTCAAATAATTTAATAAATTCATATGCAATTCCAATTCAAATCTAAATTAACTTAATGGCAGTGTACCAATTGCAAGTAATAAAGTGGAGCACTTTTAAGACTCTGTATGTCGAACCCACAGAGAATATATATTGGTGACTACTAAAGCAATTGGATCACAATTATCTAAGAATACCAATAACTCTTAAACTAAAAGGTTAACTTAACTAAAAATAATGAAAAAAGCTTCCAACCATTTAATTGCATTCCAAGTTATCAAAGGATTACCAAATGATTAAATTGTTAAAGACAAGGCTTCAAATGACTAAAGTAAGTTATGAAATGTTAGAATTTCTAATATAGGGCCTTCACTAACTCAAGACAAAACTATGATTAAGTCAATGTCTTATCTTTAACCATCATAAATTGATCTTTTGTTATTTCATCAATTAATAGGCATTAGCCTTAAAGTTCAAGAAGTTATAATCCTAAATTCCATTCAAGATTAATGCCCTTATGATAACCAAGGTAGATTTCTCGGATCCAAGGATTAAACCACGTTTTTTTTATGGATTTTTTCATTGATTTAGGTAGAGATTGTCAGATCCTAAACTATCTTTAATAATATTCTAAGTGACTAACTCAAAATAAGCATTAAAAACTCATATAAGCTAAGATTATCATCAAAACTTAAGAAAAAAATACTCACTCAAGACATCTTAGAACTTGTCTAAAGCTTGAATTAAGCTTAAAACATTAAATAAAAACAAGAAATTTGGATTTCATACAAGTAGAACTAATTCTTGCCACATATGTGAACAAAGGAGTGAAATATAAGAGATTAAAGGTTTGAAAAGTACCAAATAATCCTTCAAAATGATAGATAACCTTAAATCAAGTGTGTAAATCCCTTGGAATCCTTACACAAACCTGAAATTACAATATACAAGATCTAGAAAAAAAAAAGGAAAGAAAACCAAACCTAAGAAGAGAAAAGAGAAACTAAGAGATTTGATCTAAAATCTCTCTAAATTTTGGTGTTAACTGCTACAAATTTGATTTCTAGACCTTCATTTATATGTTAGGAGCAAGTGGACACTATTTGGAGGCAAGTGGAGCAAATATTAGCTGGAAAACTCGTAACTGTGTACTTAAACGACGCTTAACTAGACTAAAATGGCAGGTTAAGAATGCCACCATTTTACTCTCAGCATTCGATGCTAAACGACGAGCTGGCTGAGTAACACTGTGGGCTAAGCAGGGTACTGTTTTACTCTTGATTTCTGACTTTTTCTTGATGTTTTGGCTTCCAATCTACATATACATGAATCTAAATGATATTTAGACACTTTAACATCAAGTTAGAGCAGTTAAACATTAATTTGGCATAAAATTTATATGAAAAGATAATAAATTCCAAGCCTGTCACTTCCTGTTTAACAGTTTTGAAATTAAAATACATTCTGATTAATTCTTCATCTGAATTTTGGAATTTGCTTTCAAATCTTAGGAAGCTGTTTTTAGTAAGTCGTCTCACTTATGTACATCATGCATGCATATAGGATTTTACTTAGGCTTTGAAATCTTCAAAACTTTTAGTCATTCTTGACCTCATCTCATACAATTTGTTCTGTTGATTCCAAGAATTGGTATTTCTTATGTGCTTTATCTACTCTTAGTGCTATCTTAGGTCTATTATTATTATTATAAAGTCCTTGTATTCCTATAATTTCCACCTTAGTTAGGAATCGAGGTGGTAGTACTGCTAGAGGTAGAAGATCCCAATCTAGCCAAGATAGTGATTATCTAAATGTAAATTTTGATCAATTCCGAGACTATGTTTTTAGGAAACTCTTCGACAACCATTTCATTTCCCATAATCATCTAGATTTATTCAAATAACATGGCATTGTTTAGCTTTTCCTTGACTAAAGGTTGGAGCCTCTTCTCACTCTTTCAGCTGAAACTTATCCTACAGTTGTCCGACTCTTTTATTGCAATCTTAGAAAAGTTTAGGAGAAAGATGAGTATATCATCTTATCCAAAGTAGAAAATGTACTTCTCCTTCTATCTAGAGACATTATAAACACATTCATGGTATTCCTATTCATCTTGTTTTCTCTCATTATGGCAGTATGCTAAAATTTGATACCACTCATTCTATAGGCAAGAGAGTTAAGACCATCTTTAAGTTAGAGAGTGAGAAAGTAATTACCAAAAAACAATGTTAGATACTTGAGCACCATATCAAATTTGGATCACCTTTTCGTCAAATATAAATTTCTCTCTACTAGTGGTCATTATAATGACCTAGGATATGATGACCTTTGGTTTTTGTCTACTCTAATGCTTGGTGAGGGAATCCACTTAGGTGATATCATCTTGCATACCATGATCCATTTTGTTTGAAGTAAGAAAAGGGTCAACATATTCCCTATCCTTTTATTCTTAGCCATATCTTATAGTAATTTAACATTTCTCCTATGGAAGATGACTTTGAGCAATATTCCTTTTTTTAAATCAAAATTCTTTAAAGCTTATGAGATTTCAAATTGTTGATAGTCGCATTACTCAATCTTGTCATCAAGGGTAACACTTAGCCACATCTATACTTCCTAAGGATGATCAGCTATAGTGCTCTACCACCCCATACTTCATAAGGATCTTACTACTCCTGTACTTCTAGCTAATGATGGTGATTTTATACTTCATAGTGGAGATGTTGATCCTCTTTAGAGTCAGATAGTACCCCTCCCTTTAGTTGATGATGAGGGTATATCTGCTCTTGTTCATAACAACTTTACTAGTCCTCCACTTATCACTTCTGAGTCCAAAATTACCTTCATCCATGAAGCGTCAGCTTTATGAGCATTCCATTAAGCTATACGAGCATTCTACTCCACTTCATGAGCCGAACGCCTTGCTATGTGAGATTCTCTCTTGACTTCCTTCACAGCTTCCATTAGATCCTTGAAGATATTTTTTTTTGTATTAATGTATACATGCTACTTTTAATGTTTGACACTTTTTTTCTTATTTGTGATATTAACTCCTTATTAAGGCTTTTGAGTATATGTCCTTATTTAAAGTTGCTTATGTGTTTTCTAGTTATGCTTTGTACTTTTCCCTTTTTGGTGATTCTAAACAAGGGAGATGATTGTGATAATATGCGGCATGAGATGATGCTATGTTGTATGAGATCATGTTGTTTGAGAAGAATGTAATATTATCTATGTGTACAATTGAGTTTTATATAGGGGGTATATTTTGTATATGTGTGTATAATGCATATGTTGAGGGGGAGTGTAAAATTGCTATGATCATTGAATTATCACTTTGATTCTTTGATATAATGAGTAAATTATGATTCTTTTTCTTAGTTGTAGTTTTTATGTCTAAAATTTCAATATGATAAATCATTACTCTTTTTTTTCATATTTAGGGGGAGTTTATGCCTTACATATTGTTTATTGTATTTATAATATCATTTAGTTTTATCATCACAAAAAAGGGGGAGATTGTTGAACCAAGGATGGTTCCACCTTATTTTGGTAATGAAAAAATAAATTATATTACTAATGCTTGTACTTTTGAGTATGTTGAAAGATAGGTTGGAGAAAACTCAAGTTTGATCACTTGAAGAGTCTTGAAGTTGGAAATAGAAGAATCAAATGAAGACTCTAGTTTGAAGAAGTTCTTTAGTTTACATTGGTTTACTTATGTTTTTTTTATTAATGTAAATTTTGCTTGATTTTAGTTTGCTGTGTTCAAGATGCTTATATTTGATCATTCATACATACATATTTTATAATATGCATATAGGTTCACAATTAAAAATTTTATTTGATTGATTTAATTGTGCCCTTTTGATTGTTATTTTAATTAGTTAGGATTGCATGAGGGTATGATAATAAGTGTTTAAAAAAGAAAGGTTTAAAGTTAAGGAGTCATTTAATTTAGCATTTGATTGTGATTTTTTGTTGTAGTTTTTGTATTTTTGTATTGGATTTTGTGTGTTTTTTATTTTGGTGATTTTTTTTTGTTTTCTGTGTTGTTTTCTTTGATTTTTGTGTTTAGAAAAACTAAAAAGCAGAACAGGAAAAGAAAACTTTTCCGAACATGCCCTAAGTCCTTAATCGGAAGAGTGTTGTTTGGTTTTGATATAGGTCAACCATACGAGTGTAATCAGTCGACATAACTCTAGTTAATGGACTATCGGTCGATCGAATGGAGGTTAGTCGACTGAACTAGAGACAAAGATGTATTGGTCCACCAAACCAGGTATATCATCGACCAAATGTTGCTAAAATTACAAATAAAGACGTAATTCTTCAGATTACATAACGATCAAATCATTTATTTTCTTTTTACCCATTGGACAATGGATATTAAGGCCATTTCACAACAGATATATTAGTGAATGGTGTGTATAAATAAGCTGGTTTTATAACTTATGAAAAGGAGAAGTTTTTATCCTAGAAGAAAATGCTTTGTCACATCTTTTACAAGCATTATACGAGTGTTTTATGCAAGCCTTTTTTCTTAAGTGGATTCTTGGTTTTAGTGTGGTTTTTAGTACATTATGGTGTGAAATCATTCTTCAAGCCTTTTGATTACTTCAAGTAAAGTTGAGCAAAGTAATCTTCTATTAAGTTGTTCTTGTGAGCTTTTGAGAGGTTATTCTTAAACTTAGGAAAAAGAAGTAAGTGAAAGGTTCTCCTTTAGCTTGTGAAAAAAGATTGTAATTGAATGGTATATTCTTTTTGAAGTTGTAATAAGAACTAAATCTCAACAGTGGAGTTGAGGATTGGATTAGGAGCAAGTGGATAACTCTAAACAAGAATAAATTTGGTGTTTTTCTCTCCTCTCTTACTTTTTATTATTTCGCACTTATAATATTTTCTTAATTGGGTGAATTTGTTCTATTTGTTTAAGCTTTTGAATATATTATTGTATTTAGTTTGTGAAAGATTTGCTAATGTTAATTCACCCCCTCTTAGTTCCATAACAAACCTAACAAACCTCTTAATTATAAAACATCTTTATAAGCCCTTTAGAGAGATAATGATAAAAAAAACTTTTAAACCACAAGCCCGCAACTATGTGCAGACTATATGAATGATTCATATATCTTTATATATATATATATATATATATGAAAATTCATATACACTTTATATTAATATAGCATAATATTTACAAAATTTAGTTCGATATTAATGTTTCATAAATTTTACTGTAGTTAACTTATCAATGTAGTTGACATATACCATTTTTTGTAACATATATGGGGAAAATTTTGTTATTTAAATTTCATGGAAATCACATTAGATTCAATTACAACTTTATAATTTTTTTAATATTTCCTAGAATCAAATATAAATTTTTTTAAAGCATGTTACAATCTCAAGGTTCTTAGAAATTGTCTAATTTGACCTACCAAGTAGAAGTGGACCTACATCTCTTTGTACAAAATATATGAACTCTAAATCTATGTTAATACAACATATATTAGAAAATTGGAAAATTTTTGAAGTAATTGGATGATAGAAATTGGACTTACATAATTTCCTGAAATAGTTTTTAACGGCATAAATGAGAATAGTAACAATTTAAAAGAAGTACAATGGAATCATAAAATTTGATCCAAAAGAATCAAGCTGGCCAGGCAAAAAGGGTAGCCCAAGTTTCCAACAGAGACAATGGAACTTGCCAAACCTGAACCCACTATTGTTATGGTCATCCCATCATAGCTTGTTTTTGTACTAGAGGACACCTTTGTTGCTCTAATCATCCTCATCTGGCTCAACATAAATACATTCCTTGGCCTCTCTCTATATTGCCTTGTAAACTGGTGTCCCATCAAATTGGTAGTATTCGCCCAAAATTGGATTAATAGCTATAGTAGCCTCCATGGCATAATAGTCTGGCATGGTTGAGAATAAACGGTGTGCTACATAATGTGTCTATTATGTTATGAAAAACCTTATTCAAAATCCTATAATCTCTGTCAACTGTGGCCAGAGAACCTCTTAACTAGTACCACTCAGAAGAACCATAATGTGGCAATGAAGGATGAGTGTGCTAAAAATATGTTATCATAACAAGAAAATCATTTACCACTAACAAAGGACCTCCATATATGTAGAGAACCCAAGCATGGCCTTTTGCTACAGCTAGATGGTAGAGCCCATAAGTGATAGCAAGAACACCAACATCAGAAATATATATATAAAGTTTCTCACGGTCATTATAGATAAGGCCATAAAGGTCATAGTGGCAAGAAAACCAATCATAAGGTCTGCCTAAAACATTGAATGCTAGTTAGAGAGGCTAACCGAGTGTTAAGGTAATAGTAAGAGTTGGGACACGCCTTGGAGGGTTGTTGAGGTAGTTGAAGTACCAATGCATACTAAATTTCTGTTTGGACATAAAGACCTCATCAGGTTCAAGGGAGCCTCTATTAGAATGATGGTGAAAATGGCTATGTTTCCATGAAAAGTAGTGGATAATGAGAAGAGAGTGAAGGACAAGGCCAATAGTATCATCAAGCCATTGATAGTCACTGAAGGTATGGTGGCCACCCCTGTGAGCAATAACTCAAACGTCGGTATGGACATAGCCTTGAAAGGCCCAGTAAATTGGCCAGGTCAAGTAAGAGAGAGTGTAAGGGAGAAGAGGAAAGTAGTTGGTAGCAATGTAATAGAAGATGTAAGCAATGGTGAGGTTGTAGATAGCATATGAGAATGAGCGGGGAACAAAACACTGGAAACAATAGGGTGGGATGGTTTTTTTTATTTTACTAAGTGTGAATGGTGGTCTTGAGTATGGAACTCTCTTCAATAAGTCTGAATCTGACTTCTTGGTCCAAGGTGGAATGAAAAAGTTCCCAACGACCCCTATTTTTTTCGATTACCTGGAAAAATATAAGGAAATTACCAATTTCTTATAATAATTTTAAGATACACCTATTTATAATTACCATTTAGACTCCCCCACATCACACTAATGAGATCTGATGGTAGCTTGAGGAATGACGGTGAATGAGTTTTAGGAACTAAAAGTGAGCAAATGTTATTAATGCAAGGCAGTTACTGGTGATAGTACCTCTCCTTGATATAGTAGCGTAATGATCATATCAATTTCTAGCTAGTTAAAACAAAAAGCAACTAGTTTAACTAGTTCTTTAATCAAGTGGTTTTAAAATAATCATAAGACATCTTCTTCTTTTCCATCATTTGTTTCTCTTTATTTGTTTCTCACCATCATCCCTCTTCAAAATATCCATATTTATGTTTCCTATTACTATCACTTTTTATTGCATTAGATCTTTGTAGTAAAAGCTTTTCGTATCTGAAAAAAGGCACAAGGAGAGCACCAAAATGCTTGGAGACTATCAAAATGGGTAAAGGAGAAATCTTTGACATGAGGACATGAAAAAGATGAAGTCGATGACCACAGAGAAACCGCTGACTAAGACTGATTAACTAGGGTTTTAGAATGAATCAAGGACTTGGAAATTGGTTGCTATAGAAATTAGGGTTTCAACTCTAAATAATGATATATACATATATATATATATATATATACGGGCTAATGGGCCACCATCCAAATGGGTTGCTTTTAGGTTCACTACTGGGCTACATGGACTCCTAAACATTTAAATCCTCATCTGAAGCTATAGGCCAGGCCTCGACCCTAGCTTGAAGCCTAACTCTCTAACTAGTTTTCGTTCTTTACTCTCTAACTAGTTTTTGTTCTTCTTTTTTTATCCAGCTTAAGTGTTTTCTTATTATTCTAGAAGCTTCTTCATTCTCTTATGTATTTCAATTATATATGGCCTATTTAAAGGCTCCCCTTAATTCAATAAAGGTTCCTGAATGAAAAGGCCAATTATTAGATTCACTCATTATTTTTTTCATCATAATATCAAAGCATACTTATGTTTCTAACCATCTTAGGTCACACCCATATAGATGATAAACGTTACATGAAAGATGGGTGTCCCCCCAAATTTTCATCAACTAATAAAGGACCCACTTACCAATCAAAGCACAATAGTCGGCCCAAGTTCAGGATAGCAAATTAGGCCGAGGTCCAATTGGATTTAGCCTCTAACATTGTATAACCTAGCCCTGAGGATCAAAACAAAAGGTCATCATTTAGCCCTACCTATAATTTGACTCAGAGAGAATATTATCAATTGAAAGAGTTGCTAAATAAGGGCAGGAATGTCATTTTCAGTTCAGCACCATACCATAAGTTAATACCCTTACAAAAGAAATAACAGTTATTTCTTCATCTAGTAAACCTTACCTCTCTCTTCATGATTGAATCTTAGACTCAGGAACCGCATACCATATCAAATACAACTTGTAGCTCTTCTCTGAATTTTCAGAAGTCACCAACCTCACAGTGCAGCTTCTAAATGGTCAACGTGTACCTATCACTCATATTGGATCAGTTCACTTTTCATCCATTGTGTTAACTAATGTTTTTTATGTCCTTATTGCCTTTAATCTTATTTCAATTAACTAGCTTACTCAATCTTCTCACGGCAAACTAACTTTCACTAATAACTCGTGTGTCATATAGGATCTTCTCTATGTGGAAGACATAAGTAAAATTTGTAGCTAACATATCTATCACATTAGCTTTATTAACGAAGGCTTAAAACTTAGGACATTTTAGCCAAAAAAGGAGAAGAACTCTGGGCATTTGATTGCTAAAATTTAATATTTTGGCTAGAATTATAAAATTGAGTCAACTTTTGAATTTTTTTTCGTAATTTACCCTACATCTTATAACAAATGTTCGATACTTTTTGTTTTGCAATATGACTCGTACTGGCCACTATCCGTTAGCTGGTATTTATTGATACAATATCTCATAAAATTAACCCAACCTGTTCCTATTTGATTTTGGGCGTTAATTGTACATCAAATTTCTTTAATTGATGAAAACCGGATACATCTGTCAGAATAAAGCTACACAATGAACCGAACTCATATCAACCCTAACGAAGTAGTGGCATTAATAAAAGTAATAGCCCATAAGCAAACGAATAGGGAAAAAGATAAACTAGAAATGAATAACAATAAGAGAAAAAAAGGAGAATGAAATAAATTGCGAGGCCAATTCTAATAATAGAATAGCGTTAGACGTAAAACTTTTTATCATGAAAATGGTAATTTTAGGCATTTCACTCATTTTTTTTAATTTTAAAATTTTACTACTTTTTAAAATATATGTTATTAAATAAATATTCGCCAAATTTATAATTTTTTTATAGTTTTAAAATAATATATGTATTTTTAATAAAATATATAAACCTTTTTAAAATATTAAATATGAAAAATAAATGAACCACAAAAAAATAATGATGCTTTTACTCGGAAAACTTTACTGGACAAAAATATTGAAAACAAATTGAGAAAAGATAAAACGAAACATTCAACAGATGTGACACTGCAGTTACATGGATACCAAATGTATGCAAATAAAACACAAATTTCTCTCTACAGAACAGAGACGCGCCCATAACGACTGTCTTTGACGTCAACCCAAAAACACTAGAGACCACCATCAATTTTTCATAAACTTAAATCATGGTACAAGCAAAACCTAGTGACTTTCAGGTCCGTGTTACTATTCAGTCCTCTGATAACCTTCAATGTTTATTAATGATGCTCACGCGCAGCGACAACTTTTTAATAACCTTACCCACCAACCTCTTCTGAGTTTGAAAATAAGACCATTCAATTAACATTGAACAGGATGACTTTGAAACTCGGTTCTAGCAAGAAAGATTCAGATATACATTTATTGGGGTACTTAAAATATGAGTATCATTAAAAAAATAAAAAAATTATTAAATCAAAAAGCTTTGGGGATGTTTGATATAGCTTTAGTTTTAGGTTTTAAGTTTTTGTTTTGTTAAACACAGAAATCGAAAAAGACAATACACTAATATAATACAGAAATCGAAGATAAAACATAAAAATTAATACAAATATATCAAAACTATAATTAAAAATTATAACGCGCAGCAATACCAAACGACCCCTTTATTCACTGATTGTGTTCCTGTAGTTTAATTTACATGAAAATTAAAACATACCATTTGGAGATTGAACGAAGAACAGTTAGGGCAAATGAATGGATCTTTATGATACAAAACACGAGAAGCATTTAATCCATTGAAAGTAACGCATACTACATATATGTAGTAGTCTTTATTATCTTATGTTTAGCACACTACCATATTTGCTATTGATTCATTTTGTTATGGGGAGGGTCCCAGATGCAATAAATACGTGTTTGTTATTGATCACCTAAGAAGTGAAATTATAGTATCAAAAGAGATGCAGCTCAACGCAAAATTTTAAATACCAGATAAAAATTGGGGTCGGCACATAATTTGAAAAGTTTGTATTGACCTTTTTTAATCACACAAATGTAATTTTTAAAGTTATGCTCGTGACTTTTATTAAACTTTTTATCACATTTTTAAAGTCATGTTCGGGAGCGTAATTTTAAAAATAAGGGAGCTAAATTTGGCTCTCTTAAAAGTCATGAAAGGATTGTTGACTTTCTTTTTTTATAAATAATATTTTTTATTTTTTTTATTTATCCTATGTTTATTTTTATATATTAATATATTATTTTGTTTATGTATTTATATATTAATATAT
>JAOXYD010000005.1:20767170-20777692 GCA_028565735.1 Pinacopodium congolense
TTTTGTTTTTTTTGTATGTTTATTGAGTTTTGTTGTTCTGCTTTCCACATTGAGGACAATGTATTGTTTAAGTATGGGGAGGTAGTCTTTGCATTTATTGCATTTGTAATTGCAATTTTGTATGTCATTTAGGATGTGTTGCATTTGTGATTGCATTGTTTGCTTTTTATTATCTAGGATAAATGTTTTAGGCATATTAATGTGTTGTTTTATGTAAGCAATATATCCACACTTGAATCATTCTGATTTATGTTGCCATGATATTCTATCATACTAGTTGGAATGAGATTGAATGCATGTTTGAACTCGAATTAAGCTATTTAAGTAGAGAGTGAACCATGTTAAATAATGAAAAATAGTTGGTTGCATAAGCTTACTCAGAACTTGACACTTGAGCAGTGAGGTAGTATAGAGATGCATAATGAATTTTCATTTGAGCCAATGTGAGGATTGAACCTATATGATTCAATCTATAGTCATTTCATTTCTTTGTATGTGTGATGCATCCTTAGGTTATTACCTTCAAAACTTGCTTTAAACCAGTTTGAGTCTACTTGATGCATGCTTAATAGAGATGATTAAGGCCCTTTTTGTGTTAACCTTTGACTTAAATAACCTACCTTTAATTATCTCTTGCTACTCCGTTGAGCCTTAACCCTTTTGTTTCTTGAAAACATCCAATTTTAAAACCCAAAACCCCATTAGCTTACCTATTCACATGCTTAGTAGAGTATTAAGTGATGCATTAGATAGGATTTTTAGCTACATTTTTTTCTGAGATGAGTTTAGCGATATTGCTACTCTTTGAATGCATTTCATTTAGCTACTATTTTGTTTATTATTTCGTTATTATTGATCCAAAAGAAAGAAAAAAGAAAGAAAGAAAGAAAACAAAAAAAAAGAAGAGAGAAAAAGAAAGAAATGAAAAAGGAATAACATTTAGTAGCATTAATAAATGTGGAATAGTAGTATTATTCATGTGTATATCTCAAAAGTTTATCTTGTCATCCCTTTGTGCACTTGATACTTTATAAATGCTTGTGATGAACCCTTTAACCCTCTTTGACCCACCTTAACCTTAACCCCATTACAACCCTAAGCAAAGTTCTTTTGATCTATTTTAGCATGTAATCATTATGGAGAAGAATTGATGTATTAGCAAGCCTATGATAGTGTGGTTTCCTCTAGGAAGTTTGAGCGAAACATAAACCATCAAACAATTGAGAGAAATGAGTGAAACTGTGAGGAAGATTCATTTTACATTTATACATATCTTTGAGCAATGGTTTCATAAGTTGATATTGCTTATGCACACTAATGAAAAATAGTCATGATATATGTATTAGTTTGATACTTGAGTTGGCTGAATTTTGTAGGATTGTATTCTTTAATATTTATGACAATGAAGTGATGGAATTGAATGGTTGTGTTTGATGTTTGCTTGAGGACAAGCAAAGGTTTAAGTGTGGAGAAGTTGATAATTGTGCTTTTGCTAGCCAAGAAGTAAGAAGTGGCATTGGTTGTCCACTCTTCTGCTATAACCATTAAAGGCCCAAGTAAATGTCATATCAGCATTGGAGTGCAAGGTTCAGGAGGAAAAATGATGCAACCAGCAGGAGGAGCTAGAATTCAGACAGATAAGGGACTACTACCTTTACCAGAAAGAACAATAAGCAACAACCGAATTCCACAAAACAGACCAGCTACAGTACCCAAGCCAGTTAATAACAGAATCTTTGATGAGAAAAGGTTGAAGGGCTTGTGTTTTTAGTGTGCTGAGCGCTATACACCTAAACATAGATGTAAGAAGAGGAAATTCCAGCTATACATGGTAGAAGAGGATGATCAATAGGCAAAAGAGCTGGGCCAAGAATTACCCCCGAAAGGAGATCAAGAATTGCGCAATGTCTTTTCAGGCTATGATAGGAGCAGAGGAAGAGGGAGAGTATAAACAAATGAGGGTAATAGGATATCATTAGAAGAAACCTATGCAGATTCTTATAGACAATGGAAGTACACATAATTTCTTAGATGAGGTAATAGCTAAAAGGAGTGTGGGCAAGCTAGAGACCATTTCAGAAGTACAAATTACAGTGGAAGGGGGCTAAAACTGAGCTTCCACTAGAAGTACACAGGTTTTGTATGGGAAATGAAAAGGGTAACATTCATAACCGATACTTTAGTAACTCCATTGGGAAGCTGTGATTTGGTCCTTGGGGTGCAATGGCTAGCAACCTTAAATGATGTCTTATGCAACTTTAAAAGTAGATTTATGAAATTCATATGGGAGAATCAAGTGGTGACTTTATCTGGAAATCCTAACAAGAAGGTAAGGGTGGTATTTAGCAAAGGGCTAAATAGAATGTTCAAAGGATCAAGAGTGGGAGGACTATACATGATTTAGCTTAACTCTCCAGTGGAGTATCAACTACAACGGATGGGTTTAGAAGATAAGGATCTTAACGTGGAAGAATTGAAGGGAATGTTAGCTAAATTCAGTCACCAAACTAGCCCCTTATCGTACTCATGACCATAGGATTAAACTGAAGGAAGGGGTGGATTCCATCAATCTCAGGCCCTATAGATATTCGGGAGAGCAAAAGGATGCAATTGAGAAGGCTATAAGGGAACTATTATAGCAAGGGTTTATAAGACATAGTCTTAGCCCCTACGCCTCGCCTGTGATGATGGTAAAGAAAAAGGATAACTCTTGGCGTATGTGTGTGGACTATATGGAGCTTAACAAGTACACTATCAAGGACAAGTTTCCTATTCCATTAATCGAAGAGCTATTAGATAAACTATATGGGTCTAGTTGGTACTCAATACTGGACCTAAGGTCAAGATAACACTAGATCAGGGTATGAAAAAGATATAGCCAAGATCGCATTCAGAACTCATGAAGGCCACTATGAGTTCTTAATAATGACTGGCCAATGCCCTATTAACATTTCAAAGTTTGATTAATGACATATTCAAGTCTTACCTACGCAAGTTCATTCTAGTATTCTTTAATGATATCCTCATCTATAGCCATTCATTCACTCAATATGTAGTAGTAAGTGTGTTTTCACAGTCAAGCAGATTGATTACTTGGGCCACTCAATATCTAAGAAGGGAGTGGCTACTGATGATCGAAAGATACAAACTGTGAGAGGCTGGCCAGTGCCCAAATCTTTGAAGGAGCTAAGAGGATTCCTTGGGTTGAAGGGTTACTACAGAAGGTTTATTAAGGGGTATGCTCACTTAGCTAGACCCTTAACTGAACTATTGAAGAAACAGAATACACTAGGATGGAAGTGGGAAGGAGCACAACAGTAGGCTTTTGAAAAGTTGAACAAGACTCTAATTACAACACCTATACTAGCCATTCCGGATTTTTCTCAGCCTTTTGTGGTGAAGGTTGATGCATATGAGACAAGAATAGGGGTAGTGTTACAACAAGGAGGTCACCTAGTGGCTTACTTAAGCAAGACGCTAGCTAACAGACATTTGGGGCTCTTTACATATGAAAAGGAATTCCTAGCAATAATCAAGGCGATTAAACAATGGCATCATTACCTGAATGGTAGGCAATTCAAGGTACAAATTGATCACTAAAGCCTCAAGTATCTACTAAAGCAAACGATTTCAACTCCTTTCCAACAGACATGGTTACCTAAGTTATTTGGATATGATTTTGAATTTATATACAGGAGTGGAAAGGAGAATAAGGCGACTGATGCACTGCCTAGGATAACTAACATAGAACTGTTGACTTTGACAATATCACAAGTTTAGACACATCTAATGGAAGAGATAAAGAGGAGTTGGGAGACATACTTAATAGTACAGGACCTAATTAAACAATTGAAGACTGGAGAGCAGAATTCAAGCAACTATGAATGGAGGGACGATCTGTTGAGATGGAAGGGTAGATTAGCTATTGGTTTTGATAAGGAGTTGAGGAAGCAATTGATCTCGTTGAGCTATGACAAACCCCAGGGAGGGCATTATGGGGTCATAGCTATGGTTAAGAGGATTCAAAATATTTTTTACTAGAAAGGTATAGAGACGGATGTAAGAAACTATGTGGAGACTTGTATAGTATGTCAGAGAAACAAGTATGAGATTGTAGCATACCCAGGAAAGTTACAGCCACTACCTATACCTAAATGGTGTTGGGAGGAAATTAGTATAGATTTCATAGAAGGCTTACCTAAATCCAGAGGGAAATCAGGCATTTATGTGGTGGTAGATAGGTTTAGTAAGCATGCCATTTCATGGCCATCAAACATCCTATAACAGCCACAGAACTAGCTCAAATCTTCCTGGACCATGTCTTCAAATTACATGGCATGCCAGAGAATATAGTGAGCGACCAAGACCCCTTATTCCTAAGTACATTTTGGAAAGAAACATTAAAACTACAAGGGGTAAGCCTGAATTACTCCACAACCTATCATCCATAATCAGACAGCCAAACCGAAGCAGTAAACAAAGTGTTAGAGACATACCTTCGTTGTTTTTGCAGTGACACTCCGAACAGGTGGGAAGAATGGTTGTCACTGGCAGAATGGTGGTATAACACCACCTATCATGCAACCATTAACACCTCCCCATTCGAGGTCTTGTATGGCTACCTCTCGCCTATTTACGTATCTTACTTTGTTAGTGACTCCAAGAATGTGTTAATTGACCAGATCATAAAGGATCGGCAAACCGCGACAGCATTAGTTAGGTTTCACCTGCAACAGGCACAAAATAGGATGACACAACAAACAAATAGGAAAATATCGGACAGAGAGTTCAAAATCAGAGATTGGATGTTTTTAAAATTACAATCTTACTGTCAACATTCGGTACAGAGGAGAAGTAGTCAGAAGCTAGCACCTAGGTTCTTCAGTCCTTACCAAGTCGTTGGAAAAGTAGGAGTCGTCGCCTACACCCTCAAGTTTCCAGCCGAATCCTCGGTACACTCGACATTTCATGTGTCACAGCTAAAAAAGTGCAACTTTCCGGAGAACACCGTACCATCAGAACTTCCAACTACCTATAGAGCTTAGATAGAGCATCGAAAGCCATCTTGGACCGCGTATGGTTAAGCAACACAACAGGCCAGTGACTCAAGTTTTGGTCAAATAGACAAACAGAACTAACGAAGAGGCGACGTGGGAATCTCTCTTCAAATTATAACAACGATACCTTGATTTGAACCTTGTGGATAAGATTCTTGAGAAGGGGGGCTCTGTTTCGAAGGAGTTGACTTAAAATTGGAAGGTTGGCTTTGGGGGAATTGAGAACCAACTAACCCTAGGAATTGGGGGAAAACTCTTAAAGCTCTCTCTCTCTCTCTCGCACAACTCTATTCTCTACCGTTTAGTGTTATCTGGAGTAGAAGTCTTATGCCACCATTTAATGACAAGCTCAACGATATCACATCAGTGGACTCTCAAATAAGCAACACGCCGTCGTTTATTTCAATTTCACTGTCATTTATATTAAAATTGTGAACAGAAAGTCGTTACAGAACTACCATCTCATATATTTTTGTAACAAACTCTCAAAAGGGTATCAAAGAAATCTATTATGTTGTGTATTCTCTCTCTCTTCTCTTCTCTGCTCCTTCCTTGCTCAATTCCTTCTCAATTTTTGTTTCTTCTATGAACTCTGAATAACAATTTTCCTCTCATAACTGCTAATAAGTCCATTCAATATTCACAATCACAACAACGTGCCTTTCCAAATTGTGCTTACGGCAGATCGTTATTGGAACCACAATGATGATAGTTGGAGCATCAGTTTCAAACTTGTGAATATCAGTATTACATTCATGGTTCTCTTTCGAAACTAAATACGAGAACAGAAAATCTGCTTTCATGCTGCCATGATGCGAGAACACATTAAGTCATCTTTCAATTTTGACCTGGCCTTATTTATTTGGATTAGAGAAAAAAAAAGAATAAAAACTTGAAACCTCACAATCAATGAATGGACAAGAAAGATATCACATTATCTAAGTACTACGCGGTCTCCAAGCCATTTGGTCTCACATGGAGGTTTGATTTGTCAACTCAGAGTAGTAATTATTGCCTGCAATATACAAAAAGATAAAAGAATTATCACAAAGGTGAATTCCCAAGAGGACTAGATTTCCTAACCTTTCGTGTCACGCAGTTATTATTCTCTTATGTGCAAATGATTTACTCTGAATGAACTTTTCGTTTCATATTCTGCCAAACTTCAAAGCCTCTAGGATGAGGCTTTACAAACTTCCTAAAGAACAATTTATCTGAGCATGCAACTACACTACTCAAGGCCAAGGAATATTTTGTTCCCTGATCCTTGAGCCAATTATACATTGCGACACGGAGCTTCACTCTTTCCACTGTGTAGTTAAGATATGATGGGAATTCAACTAAAGTCGATATGGGGTAACCTAGACCATTTACGAGAAAGTCCATCTTCATTTCGAGAACATCCTTACTTTGGTTAAGAGTTTGAGGAGATGCTTTGACTAACTCACAGACATCTTTCCTGTCCAAACCAGCTTTCACTAAACAGTCAAATCTCTCTTGTAGCTCTGTCCCCCTGCCTCTGAACACCCTGAATGCTTGCTCCATTTTTTTTGAGTTCTCTATAAATCCCAAACTTAACAAGAATTTAGTCTTCAGCATTTTTGATCTTAACACCATTCCAGAGCTTGGCAACCGCTCAACTTTTGATCCAATCACCCACTTTTTAAGTTCTGCTGGGTTTTCCTTGATGATTTTGCAAAGTCGCTTCTTACCAACATTAACATTATTAAGTATGGTGTTACTTTTCTTCAATCTGCATGAACCCAGTAATAATGGATGTGAGCGAATAATCTTTCCAATCTCATTCACCTCCATCTCAATCTCATTCAAAAACAAAAAGCAATGCCTCATGTTTAGAACGAATTCCCCAATTGGCATCTGTGGAAGCTGGGGAAACAAGGAACATATCCAGTTCATTGTGGATCCAAATTTAAGTAGGAAACCGATCAAAATAAGTGCTCTATTGCCTGAAGCTTCCCAAAGCATCCACGGATGCTGGTTTATGAGTACCCCTAACTGCTCCCTGCTAAATCCCGTACTATCAAATAAGTTTACAAGTGCAAGCAACTGGCTCCAGTTATAAAAAATCTTAATATCCAAATGCTCCTCCATCCAGCTGAATGTTATACATCCTTCCCTCAATATTTCCAACATCTTAATGAAATCTGCATTCACTCCTCCAACTAAAAGATAAGGACTGCAGACCACCAACTTTGCAACAAAAGACTGGGTGAGCCCTAGTTCTTCGTAAGCCTGAAGCTTCAATGCCAGCACCCCGTGATCATACCGGAAAATTTCCATAGCTTTCCTGAATATCTTTCCTATATGATCTCTTGGAATTCCATAGCTATACAAAACATCACAATTATGAAGCAGCAAATCGTCATCACTCAGAAACATCAAATCACGCGAAAGGAGATGATTATATTCAGAAGGCTTTAAACCCAAGCTCTCAAAAAAAGGTTCAAATTCGTTAATGGGGTGATACCGAAGGAACCGGGTAACAGAGTTCCCGACATCTACTTCAGTAGCAACCTTTTCTAAAAGCTTTTCAAGGAAATGAGGTGCATTTTTACTCATATTCTCCGCATCTATGAACTGTAAGCATCTAGTGCAATGCAAGTAGTCTAGCAATGCAGCTTGAGCTTCCCTTCTAATGGCGAGTGGGATTCGACGAGTCCTCTCTCTATTAACCATCGAATGCCTATCCAGAACATCACAAGCCGCAGTTTGGTCGGTTACTTCGGTACATAAGAATCTAAGCTTCTTCTCACTGTAGAATGATGGCATGATTGAAAATAAGGGGGTCTTACGGCTATTAATCAGAAGTGAAGAAACCCATTTGAGAATAGATGGTTTCCTAAATTTCTGAAAACGGGTCATGGCCAGGCTGGTGAGATAAGAACTATACACTGAAAAGGCTGAAGCTTTTGCAAGAAGAATAAAAAAGAATACTTATGCCTATTTACCTTGGCTTGTTAGGATTACTTTCGATTTTGCTTCGGTTTCAGACACCTAAGGAGAAACAGCCACACAATAAACTTGCAGTTTAGCCTAATGTTTGATTGAAGCAGACGGAGTACGAAAGGGCTCTGAAGGAAGAAGGTTGGGGAGGATGCTTTGTCCCCTTCCATCGAATGCCCCCAATAATTAAATTGTTATACCCGCAAAACAAATTACACACAGTTTAAATAAAAGGAAAATAACCAGAAAGGACCAGCCAGGTGATTTGTGTTAAAAAGGGGAAGTGGCGCTTAAGGACGGTTTGATACTGTTTATGTAGATAGTTTTTTTAACATAAAAATTAAATAAAAGAAATGTATTTACTTTTTTTATTTATAAGTACAATGTATAAATTTAGAAAAATAAAAAATTATATACAAAAATATGTTTTTTATAAAAAAAATTTAAATAATAGACATTCTATAAATTAATATGTATTTTTAAGATATATGAGAGTGATGGAGAATAAGAATTTAGATTTATTTCATATTTAGTTATTATTATTATTAATTAATTTTATTTGGACAATTATCAATTACAAAAGTTTTATTTTTAATTTTTTATTACAAATATTAATCAAACAGATATTTATTTTTAAAAATTATAATTATAATTATAATAAAAAATAAAAATGATATGAAACGATTTTTTTAATTATTAATGCTAGAGATAGCAACATAAAAGGACTTGACAAATTATTATGTAAATGTAGCAATACATTTGCTTTATTCGTGTAATGACGTTGTAATATTTGCTTAATATACATAATTTTAGTGTCAAAATAATGTTTCATAAATTGGTACTGTATTGGTATTAGTTTTGAAATAATACTATATCAGTACTAGTTAATATCATTATTGATATCAATAATTTTTAAAATTTATAAAATTTGAAAAATGATCAATATATATATATTATACATCTCTTTGTTAACTTTATTTCAACCTGTTTCAAGTATTCAATTATTACAATAAATATAATATAATAATTATTTTTTATTCTTATTAAATTTAATTAAATATATTTATCAAATAAATAACAACTTGAATTAATATAACAAAAAGAACAATACATCAAATTATTATAACTAAATATCAAAACATCAAGACATTATGAAATAATAATAATATACAAGAAACAACTATTTTCTTCGTTTCTATTAATATTAATGTTCATATATTTCTAAAATAAATAACAAGTTGAATTAATATAATAAAAAGAATGTAATATCAAACTACATAATTGAAGATCAATCCTGTCAGAATATCATGAAATAATAACAATTCATGAACCATAATTAATGGTATCCAAACATTATTAGACAAGAAGAATACATGAAATAATAAATACTACAACCAATATAATAATCTTGTATAAGAACTCCATAAAGTAGAATTGAACCTTGAAACAAAAATATATAGAGTTAACATAAATAAATCTAACATATATATATAATCCAAGTAAAAAAGAGAAAAACAATCTTAAAAACTTGAATCTTCATTTTTCAGGACCAAATATGTTAAAATTATAGTAGATCCAATTATTATTTAATACAAAGTTCTCATTATTAGAGGAGCCTCATTATCACTATTATTCAATTTCATTGCACTAAAAGGACATGCCAATACTCCACTAACCAAAATCTTCTTCTAAGTCACTCTCATCCAAAAAACTTGGTTTCTTAAAAAACATAATCCACCAAAACACCAATATGATATAAGGAAATAAGATCTTAAGAACTACTTGTTCTACTCAGAATCTTAATAAAAAATTTAAATTAAATTACTAGCAAAATTCTAAAAATTATGTTGAACATAATAACGATAATAACAATATAGCGTACCTTTCTTGAAGCTTTAATTATATCTAGTTAGACCAATCATTCAACTTCTTGTATTCCAATATATTCCTCTTTTTAGAGTAAATGAACTCAAATGTACTTTAATTCCTTTCACACCTATTAGATTCACACATTGATTTAGAATTCGAATTGTAAACTTTTGCAAGTTTGGAACACTGCTTACAAATTAGTAACACCGGGTAACTATAAGACAATAAAAATAATCTTATAAATAGAATGAAGTAATGATTAATTTTAGATAAGTAACAAAAGTAAAGAAATGTATACCTAAATTAAACTTATCTCTTTGTTGTACTTTTATAGGCATCTCGAAATCATCAGCAACATTTTTATACACCTTTATCTGAGAGCTAAAGAGGTTTTGCATCATCTCATTTCTAATAATAATGGTAATGGTTATCAACATCTCCTTATTAACTTCAACTTTCCTTGACAAATTGTATATGAAATAAATACCAATATTGTAAAAATCGAATCAGACATCGAACCAGTAAGGAAAGGGGTTAAAGGTTTAGAGGTTCAATCGGTATAAAACCGTTATAAAATCGGTATTGAACCGGTATAAAATAATAAGATGTATAAATTATTAATCTATTTTTTT
>JAOXYD010000005.1:20781658-20807310 GCA_028565735.1 Pinacopodium congolense
AGAACATTAAACCAAAACATCAATACATGTAGGACAGATTTGAGAACAAAATTACTTCACCGATTAGAAATAGGTCCTATGATTATTTAGCCACTAGCTCTTCTAGACATCTGTCCCTAGATGTCTTATTTTTCTCAAGCCTCAAGGTTTATGCAAATTGGTGTAGTATTCTGAGTGATATACCCAATTTACTACATACTAGTCACAATAGGGACAGAATTTCCAGAATCAATTTCTAGCCAGAATTCTAATTTCTTAGAGACAGAGTTAAACTCCACATCCTTTATAAAAATTTTAGCCCTACGTTTGTAGTTTCCAAAGAGCCTAAGATAATCCTATTTGGATGTCTCTATGTCATGATATAGCTAAAAGATTGATTCCCATCCAGAGGACTTATACCATCAAAACAAGGATTAAAACAAGGAGCACATGACATAATTTCATATCAAGTTTGCGTAGCCATTTTGACTTAGTATCTTAGGGTTTTAGGCAAACATATATTCTAACCAAATCTTCCCCATTATCTTAAATTTCTAATGACACCAAGATTATGTAAAAATGGTTAGAAATACGAGAGGTATACTACAAACATTACATACCGTACATAATTAGTGGAAGAATTTAGGAACTCAATTCAAGTCAGATTTTGAACCTTTTAGAGCCAAAATCAAAATTCAAGTTCTATCGAAAACTTATAGCTATATGTGTCTAATTTCATATGCTCTAAACATTACTCCATTTGGACATCTATAACTCAAGATATAGCCAAATAACCAGACAGAGATCATCAAAATCATTCCAGCCAACATAGTTTACCAACTTCGCATCTTATAAATCATTAGGCAAAGCATACAATCATGTATAAGCATCACTAGTTTATGAGAACAAGTGATTAACCTTCCTTCACCTTTTCTTGAAGATGATGTAGGAACTATGGTGTGGGAGAGGAAAAAGCATTAGAAATGAGAGAAAGAAAATCAACATAATCAGCCAAACCTAACTTCATGCTTCTTGTTTCATCATATATGAAAATGGAGAGAAAAATAGAGCTTAAACACTTATTTCACCTTTACTTCCTTATCTAGCCGTAAGTGGAGAGAAGAAGATAAAAATTGATTTTCATTTGGTTTTGGAGAAGACCTAAGGAACTCATCCTTTTTCTCATCCTTCTTTTTTTTATTCATTAATGTCTATTAATGCCCACTTTATGACATCCTATCAACATCTCACACATGCCATCCATTAATGCATCACTTTATGACATCATATCAACATCTTACACATGGCATAATATATAAATACTTTGTACATGTCTTTTATGCTTATACATGTACCTATACATGTATGTAAGATATTGAGATGGTCCGATGACACTGGGGTCGGTCTAACTGGAACCCGGTTATGGAAATTTTTTTTCAAAACCTTATTTTATTAATTTGGGCATTGTAATTCCATCGGAATGCTTTAAAAGGTCATCCAAAACCATTTAATCAGTTGAATAATCAACATATATTCATACTTATGAAGCATTACAACATAATACAGGTTCGGGGTCTTACAATCACTCCTTCATACAGAAATTTTGTCCTCGAAGTTTAATCGAGCATATAAGTAAAAACTCAAAATAAATAGGGATACAATGCCCACATCTATTTTTTGGGCTCCTATATAGCTTCTTCCATTTCATGATTCCTCCACAACACTTTCACCAAAGGAACACTTTTGCTACACAGGACTTGATCTCTCCGGTCAAGAATCTGAATCGATTCCTCTTCAAAAGTCAAATCATTCTTTTAGATTTAGTGGCTGCTCCGTGATTACATGAGATGGATCAGCTAGATACTTGAGAAGCATAGATACATAGAACACATCATGTATCCTTGCAAGATCATCTAGTAGCTTTAACCGATATGCCACTGCTCCTACTCTTTTAATAATCTCATAAGGTTCTATGTATCGCGAACTTAACTTTCCACGTTTTCAAAATCTTAGAATGCCCTTCTATAGAGAAATATTAAGAAATGCCTTATCTCTAACTTCAAATGTCAAGTCCCTCCTTCGATTATCGACATAACTCTTTTGTCTATTCTGAGAAATCTTCAATTTGTCCCGAATAACTTTAACTTTATATGTAGTTACCTACACTAGTTCGGGACCTATCAATCTCCTTTCACATAACTTATCCCATCATACTGAAGTTCTACACTTTCTTCTATACAATGCCTCATAAGGAGCCATACCAATGCTGGCTTGATAATTGTTATTCTAGGCAAACTCCATCAATGGTAGATGTGTATCCTAACTCCCTCTAAACTTCAAGACATAGGACCTAAACATGTCTTTTAGTGTCTGAATAGTCCTTTCAGATTGTCCATCTGTCTGAGGATGAAAATCTGTGATGAATCTCAATTATGTACCCAAGGTAGTCTGCAAACTTGGCTAAAACTTAGATGTAAACCTAGGGTCACGATTTGAAACTATCGAAACTAGCGTACCATGTAGTCTCACTATCTTATCCTTGTATATTTGAGCTAATTTTCTCAACGGATAATCACTCTTGATTGGAAGGAAGTGCATAGACTTTGTCAATTTGTCTATAATAACCCATATAGCATCATTCCCCTTATGACTCCGTAGAAGTCCTACTAATAAGTCTATAGTAATATTTTCCCATTTCCACTCTTGGATTGAGAGAGGCTGTAATAACCCTGCAGGTTTATGATGTTCTACCTTAAGTTGTTGACAGATTAAACACTTAGTTACAAACTCTGCTATCTTTCTTTTTATCCTTATCCACCAGTAATGTTCTTTTAGGATGTGGTACATCTTAGTACTACCGAGATGCATAGCATAGGTTGAGAAATGCGCTTCCTCTAAGATCTCTATTTTCAAATCTTCTATATTCGGTACACACAAACATTGACCTTTCATTGACGTACCATCATCTTTGACTGTAAACTCTGTCTCTTGTCCCGCTTCCATTGCATCTTTCCATTTCATCAATTGTGGATTTTGTTTTTGTCCCTCTCTAACCTGATCCACCAAGATGGGGCGGATATGAAATGTGGCAACCATTGCCCCTGAGTCTATCATACTCAGTTTGAATCCTAAAAACCTTATTTCCACTAGAAGTGGAAGGTAAACTGTCTTCATGTGAGCTAGCAAGCTCGTAGGTCTCTTACTTAAAGCATCTACCACGACATTGGCCATCCCCAAGTGGTACTCCAAAGTACAGTCATAATCTTTAATCAATTCTAACCACCTCCTCTGTCTCATGTTTAACTCTTTCTGAGTAAACAAGTACTGTAAAATCTTGTGGTCAGTGAAGATCCTACATGGAACACCATATAAGTAATGCCTCCAAATCTTTAAGGCAAAGACCATCCTTGTTAACTATAAATCATGAGTAGGGTAATTTTATTCATGTGTCTTCAATTGCCTCGATGTATATGCTACCACTTTCTCGTTCTGCATGAGAATACATCCTAAACCCTGTTTTAAAGGCTCACTGTAAAGCACTAAATCATCAATCCCGATCGGCAATGTAAGCATAGGAGCTACTGTCAGTCTTATCTTCAACTCATCGAAGCTTCGTTGACAGGTATCTGACCACTTAAACTTTACCTCTTTCCTTATCAACTTGGTCAGTTTTGCTGCTATTTTAGAAAATCCTTCTGTAATTTTTTTGTAATAACCTACCAATCTAAGGAAACTCCTAACTTCTATCACCGTCACAAGAGGTCTCTAATTAGTGATAGCTTTAATCTTTTGAGGATCCACACTGAGTCCCTCAGCTGAAAATGACATGACCCAAAAAAGAAACTTTATCAAGCCAAAACCAGCAGTTACTGAACTTAGCATACAACTGATGCTCTCGTAAGGTCTGTAATATCATCCTTAAGTGTTCTATATGCTCCTCTCTACTACCAGAGTACACCAAAATATCATCGATAAACAAGATTACAAACTTGTCTAAATACTCTCGAACCACCCTATTCATCAAGTCTATAAAAGCAGCTGGGGTATTAGTTAAGCCGAAAGTTATAACTAAAAATTCATAGTGCCTATACTTAGTCCGAAAGCAGTTTTTAGAACATTATCATCGCTGACTCTCAACTGGTAATAACCTGATCCCAAGTCAATCTTCGAATACACTCTTAAGCCTTGCAACTAATTAAATAGGTCATCTATCCTTGGGAGTGGATATTGGTTACGCACAATCACCTTATTCAACTGTCTGTAGTTGATGCACAACCGTAAGCTTTCATCCTTCTTCTTAACAAAGAGAACCGGAGCTACCCATGGGGAGCTACTGTGTCTTGCAAAACCCTTCTTTAACAACTCCTCCATTTGTACCTTTAACTCCTTTAACTCTACTGTGGCCATTCTGTAAGGACTTATTGAGATCGGTTGAGTTCTCAGAATTAACTCGATTCGAAACTCTACCTCCCTTTCTAAAGGTAGTCTGGGAAGGTCCTCCGAAAATACATCACAAAATTCTCCTACCACTATATTTTGTTCCAATGAATCCACTTCACTGCTTTGCTTAACTATGTATGCTAGATAACTTAAACATCCTTTACTAAGAATTTTCCGAGCTGGTATGGCGGTAACTACACTCATGGGTAAAATTTTCTGTATCCCATAGAAATTCATCTCTGGATACCTTGACTAACTCAACTTGACCTCCTTAATCAGACAATCCACTACTACATAGTGTGTAGATAACCAATCCATCCCAAGAATGACATTAAAATCTCGGATGTCTAAAACGATCAAGTCTACTGAAAACTCCTGACAATCTATTAGCAGCTTACTGTCAGTGAATACACTCTCGGATAAGAGTATGTTTCCAACTGGAATGGAAACTATAATCCTAGTATTGAGTAACTGAGGTTGAACATTCAAGCATATAAAAAAAATATAGAGACATAAAAGAATGAGTAGCACCAAGATTTATCAAAGTATAAGCACCCTTCCCAAAAATAGAAATCATACCAATTACCACCTCAGGTGTGGCATTAGCCTCTTATTGGGTTACTGCAAACACTCGAGCTTAAGTGCGAGGCCTACCTGCCTATCCTAGCTAAATTGTTCCTCTCTCTCTAGTACCTCTACCAGATGTGGGAAAACTAGACCCTTTGCCTTGGGAACTTCGACCTCCCTATCGGAAACCCCCTCTAACTTACGGAGGTCTTGAAGATGCCACGACTAATTTATCCTTGGTATTCAATCATGGGTAATCTCTTTGAAAATGGTCCTCCTGTCTACAGTGAAAAAATCTTAGCGTCTTTTTCCAACACTTACCCAGGTGTCTCTTTCCACAAGTAACACACTTAGAGTAAGTTCGACATGTGTCATGGGTGTCCTTAGATCTATGTAGTGACCTAAAGGATCCCTAACTGGAGGAAACCCCTCTACTAAACCTCTTGCCACCAGTCCATCAATACTTACTCTTCTTTACTGACCCCTGAGATGAGCTTGTTGGTGCACTACGCTTCCGTTTTACCCTTACTCTTTGTGTGATCTCAGCTACATTCCTCTCTACCTTGACTATAACCTTTACTAATTCCCCATACTATGTCTATGAGGCTAGAGACAAATAAATCTTCAGTTTAGGACTTAGGCCTATCATAAACCTTTTACCGTTCTGTTATTCACTCTCAGTAATAAACGGAACATGTCTGATAAACTCTGAAAACTTCTTCTCATAAGCTACCACTAATAATGAGCCTTGCTCTAGTTTGAAGAACTCTTCCACCTGAGCATCCTTGTAGCTCTGTGGGTAGAACCTCTCTTTTAACTCCTTCTGGAATTCTGACCATACCACCCTATCCAGATATCGTCTTTCAATAGCCTCCCACCAATCCTTCGCCTTACCCTCAAGAAGAAACGTGGAGAACATGACCCTATGAGTATCGATTTTCTCAACTCTGTCTAACCAACTGAGAGCACTCTTCGTGTCTCCATTCTCATTAAATGGCTTAGCCCCCAACTTACCTACTTAATCAATTGAGCATCCTTATGCTTCTACATTCTCTCTTGCCTGCCTTAAAGCTACGGCTAAAATCTGCATCATCTGCTCAACATTAATATTCACCCCTACCAGTCCTGTCAACCTTGACGATTTAGATGGAGGTGGAACCATAGAAACACTTACTAAGTCTGGAAAGTGTTCACTTTCACGCACTGATGGTGCCTCAGGTATAGGAGCAATTGGAGTAGCTCTACGGAGATGTCTACGGCATTATATTGGCATTGTGTTGCATGTAGAACAAAAATGCAATTTATTAAAAATTTCATGTCTTGTATGTGATGCAAATGCATGAAAATCATAACTTTATGAGTACATCACTTTTAAAACAACTTTAAAAAATAGATTGTATAACAAAAAGGAGGCAATCGGTCTCTACGACAATACTCTTCAGGACCCCATCCTATTAGACTAGGTGACCTGCCTGGCACTCCATGAAAACCCTCCGGTTGATTATCTTAATCACACTAGAAACGTCTCCATAAAGCTAAGCCTCATTTAAATTATTTTTAACATGTCTTGACTTGTATTTCATTAAACATAAGTAGTGGAGTTTTAGAAAGTATTTGTAAAACTTCTTAAAAATTTTTAGCAACACAAGGACTATATTTTGCCAAACCTAAAAATTTACAAGACCCTAGAAACAATTTTAAAAAATTCTATATTCACCATACACATACTCCATTACAACTTAGGACATTTAAGTCCACTCAGAAGCAACATTAACAGTTCAAAGCATTCATTAACCCATAAACATTGATTACTAAAGGTTTGCATAAATTGTTTTATAAAATCTTATACATACAAGACATTAAATATTATATACACAATGCAAAAGTTGCATACACAGTAGCAGTAGACGAAAGCAGCTACGCGAGTGGTGGAGTCATGGCTACTTGAGCCTTTGAGTGAGCACCTGGGAGGTTATTTGAAAACAGGGAAAGAATGAGCTAAACAAGCTTAGTGAGTAATATGCATTTTCTAAAATAGTTATAAAAGTTTAACCTTTTGTGCATTTAAAAAAACATACATTAATTTGAGATCTCATTCCTTAAAAGCATGTTCAGAAACTTTCTTTATAAACCGTTCACCTTTCTTGGCCATATGGTACCCTTAGGTTTTAAGGCTATGGATCGCAATTTACATTACTTTCCCATGCCCACAAGTTGATCATGAAGTATTTACCAATTGTTATGAACATACTCATAACGATGCTTGCACCAATGATAACATGGTCATGACCTCACTCGTAACAGTGCAACACAATCTATACTCCATATGTGCAAAGGGTGACATAATGGACATACTAACAACTCAACCCACCCAGGTTAGTGACAAACACCCCCCAACACTACCATGCACATTAGGATGTATTCTGATCAGTAATAACATAGGCATATATCCTCTCGGTGTACCATAGGTTAAAATTAAATCAATTATACACGCCAGTATCATTTTGTACATAACTGGCAGGGTGTATTTCCCAAATTCAATATATAAGAATCATAATTTCCATTGCAATTCTATCTAGGCAATTCAACACAAGTCAAAATGAAATTCAATCAAAGCCAAATCTTTTTCTTTATTAAGAAAAAACATATGCAATATCCTCTCAAGACTAAAACTTGAAAACTGAATTCATACATAACTTGTTCAAATTCAACCCAATTCATAGCATGCATAAAAATTCACAATAAAAAACTTTAAAGTATTCATAACACATCTCATCTTAAAAACATTCATAACTTTAATCAATAAAAGTCAATTTAAGACCTATTCACTTTTTATAAAGCATTTTAAAGGTATACTTACAATTCTCGTTTCTCCATCAATCTCTTGATATTTTTGGTGCCTATCCTTTAAGAAAAATCGCTTCCTTAGCAAGATCTTAATAACATGACAAATATGGCCATAAGTCACCATTTAATCAATGTATATGGGACTTCTTTCCCTAAATTCTAGTTACTACACAATAGAACATATGTAGAACAATACACAAACACATAATCATATGTAGGACAGATTTCATAACAAAATTACTTCACCAATTAGAAATAGGTCCTATGATTTTTTTGTCACGGGCACTTCTAGAAATTTATCCCTACATGTCTTATCTTTCTCAAGCCTCAACATTTATGCAAAGTAGTGTAGTATTTCGAGATATATACCTAAGTTACTACATACTAGTCATAATAGGGATAGAATGTCCAAAATCAATTTCAAGACAGAATTTGAATTTCTTAGAGACAATTAAACTCCAAATCCTTCATAACAATTCTAGCCCTACATGTTTAATTTCCAACGAGCCTAAGATCATCATATTTAGATGTCTCTAAGTCATGATATGGCTAAGAGACTGATACCAGCCCAGAGGGCTTATACAATCAAAACAAGGGTTAAAACAATGAGCACCTAGTGGAAGGTCAGATCAGGTTTGAGTAGCCATTTTGACCTGATATCTTAGGGTTTTAGGCAAACTTATATTCTAACCAAATGTTTACCAATGTCTTAAATTTCTAATGACACCAAGATTACGCAAAAAGGATTATAAATCCAAAAGTTATACTCCAAACATTACAGACTATATAGACTATACACAATCAGAGGCAGAAATTTCGAAACTCATTTCAAGTCAGATTTTGAACCTCTTAAAGGTAAAATAAAGTCGAGTTCTAAAGAAAACATATAGCTATATGTGTCTAGTTTCATATGCCTAAAAATCACTCCATTTGGATATCTATAACTCAAGATATAGCCAAATAACCAGACACATGTCAACAAAATCCTTCCAGCCAACGAGTTTACCCACTCCTAATCTTATAAACCACTAGGCAAAGCATACAATCATCTCTAAGCATCACTAGTTTATGAGAACAAGTGACTAACCTTAATTTAACTTTGCTTGATGATGATGTAGGAACTATGGTGTGGAGAGGGAAAAATGTGTGAGATGAGAGAAAAAAAATCAATATAATCATCCAAACCTAACTTCATGCTTCTTGCTTCATCAAACACGAAGATGGAGAGAAAAAAAGAGCTTAAATGCTTATTTCACCCTTTCTTCCTTATCTAGCCATAGGTGGAGAGAAAAAGATGAAGGAAAAATGGATTTTTGCTTCATTTTGAAGAAGTCTATGAGTTCTTCTTCTTCTTCTTCTCTTCATTAGTGTCCAAATGCCCATTTAATGCCCACTTTATGCCATCCTATCATCTTACACATGGCATCCATTAATGCATCACTTTATGACATCCTATCAACATCTTAAACATGGCATAATATATATATATATACTTTATACATGCCTTTTGTTCTTATTCATGTACCTATACATGTATGCAAGATATTAGGATGGTCCAATGACACTGGGGTCGGGCTGATAGGATCCCGGTTATAGAAGAAATTTTCAAAACTTATTTCATTAATTTGGACACTGCGATTCTATCGGAATGCGAATCGGAACTCCTTACAAGGTCATCTAAAACCATTGAATAACTTGAAACATCAACATATATTCATACTTAGGAAATAGTACAACATAATGAGGTTCGAGGTCTTACACCTTTGATCTCATTTGATTTATTATCTCATGATTATATTCAATTTCTCTAGTAAAAAGATAATGACCATCTTTAAATAATTTTTATACAATTCAATAAACAAAATAAATGACCCTTCTTTATTCTCAATTTTATTTTAAATTCAATTTAATTTTCTTTCTTAGAATTGTTCCATAGGATTATACCTTGCATGATCTTTTAGTAAAAACCTAAAGAAGCAAATCTTAAATTCAATCACCAAGAATCAAACAACAGTTATAAGTGTATATTATGAGATTCCTTTCAACCTTTTGGATCTCACACAATGTAAGTTGAGATATTGAGACTTACGTTAATCCTTTTTGTGGTCATTTTATACATACGGTACAAGTCTATGTGCTATGGTAATTATCCACTTTATTTTATTTGAATGTCTTTCATTTAAGAAATACCCTATAGATGATAGTTTAAACATATTCAATGTTTAACTTAAGTGCACTTATCTACTCCAAAAAATTTTCAAAACTCACATCTAGTAACTTAAGACATATATAGTGCTAATTTAATCACTTCGAACCCATTTTATTATAAGTTAACCTTCTTATTTAAGGTGAAATTTATAGTTTAAGTTTCTCACTTTCAATTATCACTCAGATAATAAGCATTAAACCTGCCTTATTTCTAGTAATCACAAACACTAGAGGTGATTACTTGTGAGATGATGAATCTCTGATCTATCTCGCATACCTTTGATATATAACAAAAAAATATTAATGAAAAAAATATATTGATAAATCAAGGGATACAAAATGTATAATCTTCATCATACATTTACATTCAAATATGATATTACAATGAGTTAATTTTCACAAAGAAATGTTTATCATTACCTTTTAATATCTACATAGATCTAGTGACTTCACATCCCATTGTATGCATTGGGAAATTGAATCTGTCATTAAGTTTGCCACTATATCTCATGTAGATATATACTTCATGTTAACTTCTCCTCTTGCAATTATATCTTTATTATTATTATACTTAGTATCTATGTCCTTAGGTTTATGATTGAATTTGGAGTTTTTAGTGTAGGAAATTGTTGTTTGACCAACACAATTGATAGTCATTAGATCAATTTCTCTTTTAATGACCCCTAAGTGAACAAAAAATTGACGAACCATTCATCTTCTTGAACTGTAGTTAAGAATGCTACGAATCCTACTTTTATTATAAAACATTTTAATGCATAATTATTTCTTACTTTTCCATAATATTTCTCTATTGTTAAGTGAGAAAACATATATAAAAGTGGATTCTCTTTTTTTTTAAAATCTTCTTCCCAATCTGGATCTGTACACCCTTGTATACATAGATCATTTCCTTGATAATACAATGCATAGTCTGTTGTGCCTTCTAGATACCTTAATATTCACTTTACTGCTATCTAACGTACTTTACTGAATTTTTTTAATATCTACCCACCATCCCAATAGCATAACAAATATGTAGTCTTGTACATATAATTGCATACAAGAGACTTTCAACTGTACTAGAGTGGGGAACTTTCTTTATTTGTTCCCTTTCTGTGGTATTGTTGGAAAAAAAATCTCTTACTAGGGCCTTCACCTTTAGTAACAAGATTATTAATCGGCTTAGAATGTTGCATACGAAATCATTCATGAGTTCTTTGAATATATGTTGCTTGAGAAAGTAATAACAATTTATTTTAGTGATCTCTTCAAATATTAACTTTATGAATGTATGTGGTTTCACCTATGTCTTTCATTTCAAATTTAAATGAAAACCAATATTTAATTTACTTAATGAATACAAAATCATCACAAGCAATCAATATATCATCTATATATAATGATGAAACCATAAATTTATCTTTGGATCTCTTAATATATAATGATAGGATTAAATTATCTTATGCTTTCTTATACATTTCCATGTGATTTCAATTTTATTTTCAAGATAAAATGTTCAATTTGTGTTTAATTTGAGTTAAATGCTAGGTTGGATGTATTGATACACATTTGGGATAAAAGGCAAGGTTTTAAAGTAAATTGGAGCAAAAATGTTATTAAAAAGAGATGAGTAAATGACAGTGTAAATGAAGCTTTCCTTGGAACAAGTCACGTACCTTGTTCTTATAAAAGAGCAAGCAAAAATGTTGTAAAATTGGCAACAAAACAAGGTTTTTTAATAGAGGAGCAAAAACATGATATGAGGTGGGACAAAAAAGCTTTTAAAACTTGGCAAACTGGCAGCACAAAAGACAAATGCAAAGAAGCTTTCCTTGAATAAGAGGAGGACACCTTGTAAAAGAGTAGAAAAAACGTTTTAAAAAGAAGCAGTAAATATATTCAAGAAAAGCTTTGCATTTGGCATTTTAAAGAGAAAGCTTAGAACAAGATAAGACAAAACATTTTTTTTAAACAAAACTTTCCAAGGGAGACGATAACAAATGCTTCAAAGCTTTTTAGGAGGAGAAAAAAAATATAAAAAATTGAGGAGGCAAGTTTAAAGGAGTGGTGGACACATGTCCTACTCTTTTAAGACATAAAAAAGACAAGAGCTTCACAAAGCTTTCCAGAGGGAACAATTCACATTAATTTAAAATGGAAGAGCAAGAAAAAACGTTATTAAAAGAGGAAAAAGGTAAGCTTAAGGGTGGCATGTAGCATTGAGAGAAAGAAGACAAAAAAATTAAAGAGCTCTTCATATATAAACTTGGAAAAAACATTTCAAAAGGGGGAGTGTCGATTTCCTTGGAGAAAAGATAGCACCAAAAACAATTTAAATAAGAGAAATGAGGCTTTCCTAACTGGAGACGACAGGAGCATTTTTAAGAAGCTTTTTTTGGATTTTCATATTGATTGTTTTGGTTCTTTTAGTTTATTTGCATTTTTCATTATATTTAGCTTTTTTTTCATTTTTCAAATGCTTCATGTCTATATTTCTGATTGCTTTTATTGTTGTTTTCATTTTAGTATTGTTATTTATGTATGGAAATTTTGATTACTATTAATATATATATATTCTTTAGCTTTTGTTCTTGTTAGTTCATTATGATTATTTCTTATTTAATTTCTGTTATTGTTATTTTTAGTATGTTAGCTTCGGTTGTGCTCTAGTTGGAAGTTATTGATGGGATTTTAGCTTAATAATTGTGAGAATTGATTACAAATTTATCGGACATTGTGATTTAGGTCAAGATTAAGTTGAAATTTTAGTTAAATGACATGAATTAGGGATTAATATGTAGAATTGATCACCCTAGGTATAATTTCTAGTTCAATTGCTAGGAATAAGATTATGATACGTAATAGTCCTAGTGATTTTCACAAGTAATAATAGGTTAGTTGGTTTTGCCAGTGAACTTAATTAATTAATATATGAGATCCCAATTCTCTTACTTGCACAATTCTAACTTGCAAGATTATGACTTAGGTTAACCATTCCCTAGTTCTTAATGTTGTTGCACCATTAAATCTAGAGAGTTTGTTTTAGTTTGTCACACAATTAGCAACATTTCCTGAACTTACTGGATTTGTCTAAATTAAGAGGAACTTAGGATTCAAGACATTTTTTGGATCTATAGGATAGCATATTAGGCCAATTAAAATCTACATATTTTGATTATCAGTTATAAGTCCTAAATCTTGAAAATATCTTTTGTCCAACATTTTGTATTTGTTATCTATTTCTTGTTGCTTTGTTTTCGTTATTTGTCTTTCTGTTTAGTTTAATTGTCGTCCTATTTAAGGGTCTTTTATTTTCTTTTAGCACAACCTCAGAAATAGTTTATAAATGCAACCAATACTCTGTGGGATCGACCCTGACTTGCCCTAGCTACATAGTTAGGATTAGTTATATATTTTATTATTTAGTGAGCTCACGAAAGCTCCACCAAAACACAATAGTCTTCTTCGATTAGTTGAAAATTATAAGAAATGATTAATTTATGAAAATGAATGTACCATTATTTTAAAGATTACTTCAAGCCATAAATCACTTTAATAATCAACACATTTTATTTTATTGGACTGCCTTGACGAAACCTTTAGGTTATTTCATATAGATTGCTTCTTCTAATTCCTAATTGATAAGAGTTGTCTTTACATACATTTGATGTAATTTAGGATTTATACTAGCTACCATAGCTAAAATAAGACTGATTGAAGCAATCTTCACAATAGGTGAAAAAGTTTCTTTATAATCAATTTCTTCTGTTGTGTATATTCCTTAGCTATAAGGCATGCCTTATATCTTTCGATAATACCATCAACCTTTCATTGTATTTTGAGAAGCCACTTATTCCTAATATCTCTTCACCTTTTAGGTAGGTTAACTAAGTGCCATTCTTGATTGGGGCCTAAAGAAGCCATTTCTTCTTTCATTATTTTCATCCATTCTTTTAGTAGGAACAGTAAGAGCCTTATTTACATTTTTTAGCTTATTTTAATCTTGTGAGACAATCATATTAATTTCACCTTCAATCTCAAAATGAAGTGGGAGAATCATTCCTTGATTACTTTGTCTTAAATAAGGTTCATCGTAAAAAATTTTATGAATTATCTGATTGCTCCTACTTAAATTAATCATCATAGGTAAACTATTAATGGAATTACTCCCACTTAGTTAAAGTTCCTCTTCTTTATTCTTCATAATAAAATCATGTTGATTAAGAGAATTATATAAAAATAAGTCTTTTCCTATTTCACCATCCTTTGGAAAATTATTCTTTAAGAATATTACATCATGTGATTCAACTTTAGTTACTCTTTCATTTCCCATTTCTCTAATGAAAACATATACTTTTGAGTGCTTTGAGTATCTAATGAAGATACTTTTCTAATAAAGATGATTAATAAATTCTCTTATGCCATCATAGACCTATTCATTTCCAATAGTATCCTATTTTATCTTTTGACAATGTTATTTGTTGTAGGGTTCTAGGAATAGTTATCTACCTTTTTATTCCCTTTTCATCACATAAGGCTTTGAACTTGTTAGACAAGTATTATTATTCTCGATCAGTTCGTAATGCTTTTATTTTCCTATCTAATTGATTACCAACTAAATTCATATACTTTATGAAATAATCTAATTCTTTTGATTTATGAGAAATCAAATAAATGTAACTATACCGAGTATAGTTATCTATGAAAGTAATGAAATATACTTCTCCATATCTTGCTCTTACATTTATTAGACCGCATATGTTAAAGTAGACTAATTGCAATAGATATAAAGTTTGTGTTCTCTTTCTAAATAGCTTTCCTGTCATTTTACTAGTTAGATAATGTTCACTGGTAGGTAGATTTACTTGACTTAGATTACCTAAAAGATCTTCTTTAGCCAATTGACTTATTTGATTATGACTAACGTGACATACTTTAGCACACCACAAAGTTGCATTAATGTTAGAGTTACTAGATGTAAATAATAAATAACTAATAATATTATTTAATTCATGCCATCTAGTATAATAAATCCTTCAACCATAAAATCATAACTATAATAAATAGATCCAAGATACAAATCTATGCCATCACTGTGAAAGTTCATAGCAAATCCAAGTCTAACTAACATGAACATAGAGAGAAGATTTCGATGAACCTTTAGAGCATGTATAGGATAAATAATCGTCCACCATGTATATCCAATTTACATATGTCAATCCCTTATACAGTAACTTTGGCATTGTCACCTACATAAAGCCAATGTGTTTTGTTTAGGAGTTTACGAAAATTGATGAAGGCATCTCTATTATTCGCTATATGGCTGGTTGCTCTTGAGTCTGCAATCTATAAAAGATGTGATTTAATTAGAAAAATAGAACAAAAAAATTCACTGAACAAATGTTTTTATTACAAGATTATACCTTTTTAAGCTTGTATAATCTTGAGCAAAGTAGCCCTTATGACCATAGTTATAACATTTTATTCATTTCATGTTCTTCTTCTTGAAGGGGGCTCTTTCCCTTTTCATCATATGGCTTTCTTGAAGTCTTGAGCAAAGTTGTTGAATCTCTTATTCTTTTTCCACTTATATCTACCATTATGATTACATTTCATATTCTTACCTTCATGTGAACAAGAACCAATTATATATATTTCCAAAGAGATCTTTGAGGCTTCAAGATGCTCTTCCTCTAATATAAGATGCCTCACAGCATCTTCCATTGTCTTAATGCTCTCATTGCGAGTTAGGTACATCTTCATATGATCTTAACTCTGAGGTTGTGACAAATCATGGCATGCACTTATTATTCATCTAAAAGTCCATGACCAATGTCTCATAACTCACTTATCATATTTGATATATACCTCAAATGTTTTTTCATTATATTATTTGAACACTTATATGTGTCAAACTTTATCATGAGCCACCTTATTTTAGTCATTGAGGCACCTCCAAATCATGCACTTAGTGCAGACTACATGTCCTTTATAATTTCATATTTTTCAAAACTCTTGTATGATATCATTACCATTATACTCAACATTATAATACGAGTTAATGAGTTTTTCTTTTTTTACAATTCGTATGCATCATGGTCTCTGTTGTGATAGGTCATATTGCCTTCCTCGGGAACATCTATGGTTATGCTAAAGGTTTCTAGAGCTTCTTACTCTTCTAGTATATGTTGGATCTTAATACTCCATATTTCATAATTATCATCATTTAATTTCCCACTTGTATTGAGCTCAACAACAATATTTTCTGAGTAGCCATTGTTAAAATACTAAGTTTCTACAATAAGAAAGAAATATATAAAGATATATATATTAATGCCATATCAGTCATATATAAAGTAGATAATTGGATTACAATTTCTTATAAATTTATAAGGCCACTTATAAATTAAAACATCATTCATATAATAATCAAATCTAAATTACCATTCTCTATACTAAATTCTTATATAAAATACATGTAACATATTACATAAATATCAAGTTTACATATTCATAAACAAACATATTACATAATGTTCACTACAACATACTAAATGCCTATATGTAACGAATCCTAAATGGAAAAGAGTTAATGAGTTCACATGATAAAGTTCACAAAACTCGATATGAAGTAGCCATCATTACTTCCATTGGGAGACTTATAAGATATGAAGTCCTTATCAATTCCCTTCTTTGAATCTCTTTCATAAATGTTATTACTAATGAACTATAAGTTTTCAAATAATTTAAAACATTCCTAATAGTTCTCTTTTAGGTTGCAACAATGTTGCATAAGCCAAACAACCTCTCAAGTACAATTCTTGCATTAAGTTATCAATTGTAATAATATGTTATGTTAAGTCTTCTTCAAGTAATAAATGCATATTGAACAATTTTGCAAATATATTACTAAGATGTCTCATCCTCAGTTTGGAGAAGTCAAGGAGTCCTCTTTATTATAGACACATTCTTAAAAATCAAATTCTTAAGAATTAGAGGATTACACATAAATTCTCGAGTTCATACCATCCACATATAATGTTTTGATATAAGATTTCAATTCTTCCATGTTTCCTCTATAACATATTCTTACATGAACTAGATTAGAATCATTCTCAATAAATCCATAATAAGTGATCCCATTTTTTTTCATCAAATCTACGTAGAGACCAAAAGTCTTGAGCAACTAATCAAATAAAACAACTTAAAAGATAAAGAAATATCGTTATAAATCACAAAATAAAAAATTATTTTGTATAACGTAAGGTGAACTGATACTCGTATAATGACGCCAATTAATTCTATTAATTACTTTCTAATTAAGGTAATCAAATAATGTTATGAATTTTGAATCAATTAGAAATTTATTTCTAATCATATTAATATTGAACTAATCAATTTAATAATTTTTGTTTAAGTAGAAAATAATTTCTAATTATTAATGATTTACTTACTTCTCATAGTTTTTTGTTAAATTAAAATTTTATTTCTGATTAATATTTAACTAAAAATTAGTTCAATATAACTTAAAAACTAATTGCTAATTTTAATTAATTAAAAACTAATTTATAATTTTATTTTAATTTATAAAATTTTTATAAAATTTTTTAACTAAACAAATTAGTATATTTTAATTAGAAAAATTATTTCTAATCTTTTGTTTCTAAATTTTAATTTTAATTAGAAACTAATTTCTAAGTTTTTCGACTAAAACAATTACTTTATATTAATTAAAAAATAATTTCTAATTTTTTATTCTAACTTTAATTGTAAATCAATAATTGGATCAATAAGCCTTAAGCCTTATCACTAAATTCAAATGCAAAGAAATTAAGTAAGGGCTAGATATTACAACTCAAAGCCATAAGATAAGCTTGGCTCGTCTCTTAAAAGAAGCTTGACCCATTTCTTAAATTATATTTTTTAAAATGGTTGGCGGCTTTAGCACATGCACTGAACATGCCTATCTTCTACCATTTTGACATATGAGTATTTACACACCCCTCATCTTGTCATTCTGTTCTGACCAGTACTGGCTAAAACATTCCATATTAGGTCGAGAACAGAACGAAACTGCATGTTTCCATTTCACTATAGCATACTAGTCGATACTGGCTGGTAGTCGATCCCTGGTATAGTACTGGGGACCTTTAATTTTCCAAAATATCAAACAAAAAAAGGAAGACAATCGTCCCCATTACCGCCTCGCCTTCTCTCATCCCCTGTCACTACCTTTGTCACGCTCGCCACGATGCTAGCAACTAGATTGCCTTCACTAGGGTCGACGCTAGCAACCCCCTCCTCCACATGCCATCACTTCTGTCTTCTCTCTAGTGCGACATCACTAGTGGTCCAGTCCAGCCCCCTGGTGACGCTGAGCTCCCATCTGATGCCAGCCCTCCTCATCTACTCCCTAGAAAATATAGAGGCTCTCAAGTCCTGAAGAACCCAACTTTCATCCACTGAAGACCTAATAAAATTAGACCAAGAAACAAGGGAGAAATAAAGAACTAAGTAAAGGATCAAGCATATAGTGTTGAAGCAGAAACAGAAACAGAAGAAAAAGTTAAAGTTGAAAAAAAAGCTTAGATAAAGCCAAAACAACTGGGGTGAGAGGAGAGATGGGGTTGGTGTTAGTGACGAGTAATAATAAAAAGGACTAAAGATGACAACTCTTGAGATGCTTCTTAAAATTAGGGTTTAAAATATTTATGTCTTATAAAATGTAATTAGTTTTAATTAATAATTAATTATCTATAACTAATAATTAATTAGTTATAATATGTTATTAAATTATCATATGAAATATAAATAACTACAAATATTTTTATTTCAAATATCACTTTTGCTTTGTTATGTTTCTTAACGTTGATTTTATATTTTATTTTTATTATATAATATTTAAAATTTAAATATTATTAATTAAATACATTTATATAATATATGTAAATACTTATGAATAGAGTTTTATTGCTATTATTTGATATTTTTATTCCATTAATTAAATTTTATATATGAATTGAATGAATTTTGTATATAAATATTTGATATTCTTATTGTTTGATATTTATAATTAATAGATATAAATATATAGTTGTTATTATATTAAATTTATATTATTATTTTTTATATAGAATGAAAGTCAGATTTAAAATACATAACACAATATATAAACAAAATATTCTAAAAATTTTATAAAATTTAAGGACTGATTTATAATTTTAAAGAATTATTCGAAACGATACTGATATTAACCAATACTGGTATAATACTATTTTAAACTCAAATTCGGTACCAGTATCGGTATGGTATTTAATACATTGCTTCTTCCTCCAATCACTGAGTTGTACCGGTACGGTATTTAATACATTGCTTCTTACTCTAATCATTGATTTCGTTTTTTTTTTAATTTTACATCATTTTTATTCCACTGTCTCCTTTAGTTAGTACCAACTTTCACCTAGATCATAACCCATAAAATCTTCTATTGTTTTCGTTTTTCAAATATGGTTATTATCACTCTAAATCATGATGGAGAAGAAGACATCTTATGAATCAATCATTCATATGCCAAGTATTCATCAATAATATCTCAACTTTCTAACTCTATTTCCACGGCAAATCAAAGGCTTTTATAGAGGGTAAAAAACGAGAGTTCAACATTTTAATGAAACAAAAACGTTTTAAGATCAATTTTCCTCCCTTTCAGTGCTTTCTGCGAGTCTTCCTGTATCTTTGCTTTCTTTGGTCTTTGCACTGATTTTCTTTGTCTCTTGTTCCCTAATTTTGAAATCCCTAATCCTTAATTCCTAGAAGTTCAGTTCAGGAGATGGGATTTGATGTTTCCCCTCCCGGTTCCTTTGGGTTTCCTCCCTTTTTTTTGGGTCTTCGGAGTAGGTTGGTGGTTCTTGTCACTCTGTGTTGGTAGGGGATTTGGTCCATGAGGGTAGCAACCAGCAAGCTCCAGTTAGCTCAAATGCGTGTTCCCCTCCCTGTTCCTCTGGGATGTTTGGGTCTTCAAAGCGGGTTAGTGGTTCTCAACCCTCGGTGTTGGTAGGGATTTGATCTATGAGGGTAGTGGCCATCAAGCTTTAATCGGCACGAAGGTGCATACATGGTGTCAGGTGGTGGGTAAAGGCTAGTAGAGCTCTCCCCTCTCGTATGTTCCTCCCTATTCCGATTCCAAAGTAGTCTACCCTCCCCTTGAGGTCCTTCATGCTAGTGCTATTAAATGGACCTCCTGCCTTGTCAGGTTCTTTTTATGGTAAACGACCTACCTTGCCTATAGTTAAATACTAGGCTAATCTATGCTGGCAAAAATTTGGTCTAAAAGAGGTCATTCTACAGGATCATGATGTCTTCTTGTTCAAATTTAATTCCACTGAGTCTATCTCTAGAATTCTGGAATCAAGTCCCTGGCATGTTTTCAACACCAATTGATCTTTTTACAATAGTGACAGCTGAGGTTAAAGCTTCAAGATATGAAATATAAACATGTACCCACATAGTTTCAGATTCATCACTCGCCATTGGAGTATTGGACTACAGCTGGGTTAAGCCATTTGGCTAGTTACATAGGTCAGCCTCTATGTATGGATAGAACAATAGCAAACATAAGCAAGTTAACTTTTGCCTGGCTGTGTATTAAAGTGGATTATAATTAACACCTTCTTGATTTTATTTCTATTCAGTGATTTAACTAAGAGAAGGAATTAGTTGAGGATCAATTGGAAGTGTCCTACCAGTGGAAACCAATAGTCACCCTTTCTAAAAGGAGCTGGAAGCCTACAGGGAAACTTTTCAAGACTATTACTTTAGTGAAACTTCTACAACAAGGAGACGAACCAATCCATCAGGATGTTGTAGCTACTGTTGACAAAGTTTGTTATTGGAATGGTGATCAGAAATTTGCAAAGGTTCAGGCGTAGGAGATTCAAGAGAGCCCTTCATTACCTATAGTAAGTTTTTCTACGGCTAAGATTGTGGATTATTTTCCTATTGATAAAGGGAGGTCCGGTTAAAGCATGGTTGGGTTAAGTGGTGTAAAGATAGTTGTATCTAGCTTTAGGACATCTGGTATTGTAGATAAATGTTTGACTGGAGTGACAGGAAGAGTTACTAATGAGGAAGCTCCAAATTTTTCTAGACAAAGTAGTCCCATTGTAATTTCATGAATGGTAAAGATAGTATTAATGCCTCCTCTCCTAAGAGAAGAGTCACCTTGGATTGTGGAAGAGAGGTTGGTCAAAGGAAATAAGATTTTATCTTCCCAAGAATCTACAGGGAATGACAGTTCCCCTACAAAAAATTCGGCTCATTCAACAGGTGTGGGTTATAACTTAGATAGCTTAGTGAAAAAAGTGATAATCAAGAAGAAGGCTAGGAGAAAACTCAAAACCCAAGTCTCTCCTATCTAATGTCAATTTTAGTGTGTAACGTAAGAGGATTAAATGACCCTAAAAAGCAATAAGCTCTTACAAATTTTGTTACTACCCTAAAACTATCGTTAGTTGGACTGGTGGAAACAAAACTCAAATCAATTCCTAAGAATGGGCTTTGGTTCTTCAAGAGGAGTTGGCAGATCGTGTCTAATTTATATGCCCACTATAATGGTAGGATTATTATTGGTTTTGATCCAGATGTGTTCTTTCTCTCTCAATCTATAGTTACTGATCAACTAGTACATTTGGAACTTGTTTATAAACCTATATCGATTTCCATGGTTATCTTAGTTATGTATGCTTCTAACTTCAGGTTTCAATGAAGAGATTTGTGGAACCAGCTTCAGCAAATCCATGGTAACATCACCTACTCTTAGTTAGTCTTGGAGACTTCAATTATGCTTTGTATGCTCATGAAACTGAAAAGCATAATGAGGACATCAACTCTAGTAGCAGTTACTACTCTGAATTTAAGGAGACTATTGGTAACTTAGAATTGACTGACCTTCGACATATAGGTAATATATTCACCTGGTCAAATAAACAGCATAGAAACTTGGCTATCAGAAGGAAACTTGATAGGGCTCTCATAAAAATTTGTTGGCTTAATACTTTTCCTTTATCCCAAGCAAATTTTGGTCAAGTTTTAACATCTGATCACATATCTATGGTTGTGTCGAGTTTTGAGGGATGGGTTCATAGGAAAACTTCCTTTTTCTTCTTCAAAATTTTTTTGGCAATGTTTCTAGATTTGAGAACGTCATCCAAATGGGCATGGCTACTTCTACAGGTGGATTTGCTCAATTTCAATTAGTTTCTAAACTCTCCTCTATTAAAGAAGAACTAAACAAGCTTTGTAAGGAGAATTTTAGGGAGGATAGCTAAACTCAAGTTGACCAAGCTAAGAGGAAGCTAGAGGGAATTCAGAGTATAATGATCCTTCCAATGAACAAATAATTCGAAGGGAGGAGACTACCTTTAATGACCTACAAGGTGCTTTGAAGCTACATTTTTCTATTATTTGCATAAGGCTAGAGTTCAATGGTTAAAGGAGGGGGATGGTAACACGTCTTTCTTCTATAAGTCCCTTCTTCATTGAAGGAACCAAAATAGGATTACGTCTCTTATAAACATCGAAGAGCAGATCATTTAGGAGCAAAGGAATCTACTCGATGAGGTGTATAACTATTTCAAGAATCAGTTGGGTACTCAATAATCTTGTCACTCTACATCGGATGTCTTGCATAATCTTTCGGGACCGAAGATTAGTAGAGACTTTAGTGCTATGCTTACTACTCTAGTAACTAATGCAGAAATTGTAAGTGCAATGAGATCCTTGGGTCCTAAAAAATCACCAGGACTAGACGGATATAATGCTTTATTTTTCCAAAAGGCTTGGCATTAGATTGGAGACTGTGTAATAATGGTTGTGCAGGAGTTCTTCTATTCTAGCAAAATGTTAAAGAGTGTTAACAAGACCTTTATATCAATCATTCCTAGAAGTTCCAACTTGACGTCTCCCAGTGAGTTTCAGCCTGTTGCTTATTGTAATACAATATGCAAGATTATAGCAAAGATTCTTGCCTTAAGGTTGAGGAAAGTATTAAGTTTTGTCGTAGATGTCAACCAGGCAGCTTTTATTGAAGATAGACATATTGGTGATCATATATGTTTGGCACAAGAAATTTTTAGCACTTATCAAAGCAAAAGGAAAGCCAAAGACTACTATATTAAAATGGACATACACAAAGCCTATCATTTAGTTGATTAGGGATTCTTGGCAGGCTCTCTACAATGGTTTGGTTTTCCTCCTCTTTTCTCAGGCTAGATCTTGGAATGCATCACTACCTGTTCTTTAGCGTTCTTGTTAACGAGGAATCCACTAAGCTTTTTCAAGGAGGGAAAGGGCTCAGACAGGGAGATCCACTATCTCCCTCTCTCTTCACTCTATGTATTGGGTGTTAACTAGGATTATGAACCAAAGGATTACTTCTAATTCTTTGTTCCGATTCCACAGCAGACGCAAAAGTTTAGGCACCTACAATCTTACTTTTGCAGATGATATACTCTTTTTTATGGTGTCGATGTTTCCTTTATTTCTATTTTACTTGATACTTTTACTAACTTCTCCAATAATTCAGGGCTACATATTAATAGGAGTAAAAGCCATTCCAATTTATCATCAGCAGTAGGTCACATGTCAGCGGAGATTGTGGATATGTTTGGTCTAGCAGACAATCCCCTCCCTTTCAAATATTTATGGCTACCTCTTATTTCTCATAAACCTTCCTTCCTTTATTGCCATGAATTTATCGAGAAGTTCTATAAGAGGATTGGGTGTTGGTCCAATAGAGCTCTATCTTTTGGAGGAAAATTGCAGTTGATAAAGTCTATCCTCAATAATCTCCACATATATTAGACTTCTCACCTAGTGCTTTCGAAGAGATTGATGAAAGATATTGAACGAATCCTAAAAAATTTCCTGTGGTAGGGTGATCCTTCTAAGTTTTGATGGTCGAAAGTAAAGTGGTGGGAGTTGGCTTTTCCAAAACAATAAGGTGGGTTATGGCTTATCTCTATAATTGATTCAACCAAATCAAGCTTGGCAAAAAGGATCTGGAGGTTACTCATAGATAAAGAATCGATGTGGGTAAGATGGATGCACTCATTATATTTACACAACTAGAGTTTTTGGGTATGCAAGGTAAAAACCAACTGTTCTTGGACTATCCAACAATTAATTAAGATGCAGTCGAATATGCAGCATTTGGTAAAGTACACTATTGTTAATGGTAAGGATACTTTCTTGTGGTTTGATAACTGGACTAATTTGGGTCCTTTACATCTTATTCCATAGTTAGCCAGCCTAAGGCGACTATTGCAATGATCTAGAGTTGATGTGCTAATTACCAATAACTCCTAGCAGTGTAGCTCTAGAGGCTTGGAACTAATCTAAGCCAACTTACCCAACTACCTACCTAACCAATAGGTGCATGATCGGATCAGTTGGTAGCTTCATAGTTCGGATAAGTACTCAAGATTTTCCTTTCATAAACACTTAATTAGTTCCTATCCTCCTGTCCCATGGTTTAAGATGGTTTGGAATGAATCACACCCCCCTAAGGTCTCTTTTATTATGTGGCTGGTTTGCAAAAATAAACTTGTTACCCTTGATAGACTTAGTTGGTTATTGATTTAAGACAGAAACTGTAAGTTGTGTAAGACACATCTAGAATAAGAGTAAAACTTATTTTTTTATTATTGTTTTAATGGTATTTTGTGGCATCGTACCCAACAACTTTTTCATTCCTTTTGTCCTTATAAGAACTAGGAGGAAATCATGGTATGGTTGGTTAAGTTGCAAGACTTAACAAAGGGAGACAAAATTACTTTTGGAGCAGTTTTTTTGTTTTGTTGCTGTATTTATAACTCTTGGAAAATAAGGAATGCCAAATGCTTTCAGAATGATAGTAATGATGCTACAACCTTTGTCTAGGAGGCTATAATTTGGATTAGAAATGCTATTCTTCATCAAATGGGTCCCTCTATTTTATATCCTCAACTCCAATTGGCTTAGTGCTTATAACGAGCCCTTTTGGTTTCTATTTCTGGTATATTCTTTTGCAACATAGGGTGCATATGGTTTTAATAGCTTTTGTTGTTCCTTTTTTATTGATTGTTAGGCAGTTTTGATACCTTAGTTGGTTGTTTTGAATTCTGCTCCTTTATGAGCTTTAATGCATTCTTTATTTAATTTTTTTTATAAAAATCATATGCTAATGTGGCTTTTTTTTATTGAATTGTCCCAAACAACGTCATTTTATTGTAACTCATTACAATTGAACCAAATCCCTTTTCTTCTTCTTTATTTTCTTCTTCATCTTCTATTATTCGTTAGTTCTTTTTTATTTTAATTTTATGTAAGAGGTTAGCTCGCTCTATTCTTTTTTTTTTAATGTTAGAATACAAGAATTCAAATCCTTATTCATCAACTCTCTATGCATTGTGATATTCAATATATATATATATATCTCCCCCTCCCCCACCTTCCCTTATTCGTTATGAATTCAGATGACAAGAGTGGTCATGTTTTAAAAAATCCCCTTTCTCCTTACAGTTATAAAAATGCTCATCATCGAGTGAAGCATTCAAAAGGATTAGTTGGAGAAT